>CANUEX010118928.1:0-19638 GCA_948099535.1 Jatropha multifida | reverse complement strand
TGGTTTTTGAGTTTTGTGATTTAATAAGTAGAATTCAAGGTTTAGGCATGGGATTAATGCATTAAATCATGCTCTATTCATTTTCTTTGTTAATTTTTTTATGCTAATGGATATTTTTTTCCTACTTTAAAGAAGTGGGAGAACCTTCAACTCAATTCAAAGAGGAAGTGCAAAATTAAAGCTTTCTAAGCGTATTTAAGCTTGCCTTTAAGGTTAGTGCAATAATATTTCCATCCTTCTTTCAATTTCTTTAAGTTTGCAATTCTTAGGTTTTGTATGTTTTTGGGGAATTTTATGAATTGTGTTGAGAAGTGGATGTTTGAATGCTTTAAATTGATTTTCCATGATCCTTAGGCATGGGAGAATGTTGAAAAAGGAAGGGAAAACACTCCTTCCCCTTTTACCAAGAGAGGCTGAATCCTCCTTAAGAGGGAGAGCCTTGATTTTGTTCATGCTTTTGAAGTCCTTAAATCTTAATGACTTTTTGGATGGATTTCATTTAAATAAGTGTGGTTAGTTTGAAAAGAAACCATTTCCATTTTGACTTTAAAGAATGGCCGAACCTTGGTAAGGTGAAGGGCCTTTATGTTCCTTTGATTTTTAAGCTTGATTTTAACCTAAATGAGTTTGTTAATAAGTAATTTGAGGATGGTCTAAAGCTCAAATTTGAATTCTAATGTTTTAGCAATTTTCATGACTTAAGGAAGGTTTTGAAATTATAAAATATGAGTTTTATGGTTAAGTGTTTAAAGTGATGTATTTAATGGTTTTTGAGTTAGTAATTATGGTTTTTGATGGAGGAAGCCTTTCCTCCTTTGTTGTTATAAAGAGGCCGAACCTCTATAGTAGGTAAGACTTGATTTTCATTTCTTTTAAAGCTTGATTTTAGTATTTTGATATCATATTAAGTATATTTATTTTGAATATTTTCAATTGAATTTGTTAAGCATGAGAAAAAGGAGAATGTGGTGGTTTTGTAAGTTGTAAGTTAAGTAATTTTGAAATAATGAGTATTAAGTGATAAAGTGTTTTTTTTATTAAGAATGGTGAATAAGTAATATGATTTTCGTGAAGGAATGATTTGATTTTGGCCTCTACTATACATGATTGAAATATAAAATGAGATTTATATTAATATAAGAGCTTACTTGGGTTATCAGCCCATTCTGTTATATGAAAGCTATGATTAGATGCTAAGGTTATCAGCCCTTATAAACAGGCGGACGCACTTATTATTTGTGGTAGTGCTTGCACAGGCCACGGTTATGTGATATGTGGTGGCGGTTTCACTGGCCACGGTTATGAGATATGGGGGTGGTAATTTCACGGGCCACGATTGAATGAATCTGGTTATATTTCTTTTATGTATGTGTACGAGCCCTTAATTAAGAATTGAATTTCATTCTACTATAAGAAAATGAAGATATATTTGATTTATGAATTTCCTTAACTAATAACGTAATTTTGTTTCGTTATAAAGAAATTGAAGATATACTTATATCTATGACATTTTCCTTATTTTTATCGGATGATGTATTAGTCTTTAAGTGTGAACTTCTTTATGGTTTTCCAAATATTTTTATTTAATTAGCACCTTTTCAGTGTTTAATATATATTTTGAATTGAGTATTTTGAAACATATTTGAGATTTGTTACTTTGGCATTTCTTGCTATTTTAATTGATAATTATTTAGCACCATTGAGTCTTCCACTCAGCGCATTGATTTTTATCACTCGCAGGTTGTGAGCTGTGGGGGGCTACTCAAAGAGCGAAGGAATAACATCAGAGTAGAAGTATTAATTTTGGGTAGACCATATATTAAAATGTGAATTATGGCATGTATAGACTTATTGTAAATAGTATTGAAGTTGTAAATATTGATAATGTAATTAATGAGATTGATGGTTATTTAAGTATTTTGATCTTATTATATTTATGGTGTACGAATGTTAATATATTTATTCTTGGAATGAATGGTGTATTAGCATTATAGGACTTAGGTGAATGGATACATGCATTTAGAAGTGCTGCGTGATTTTGAGTTGATTGGAGTTTTGGGGATTGGAGGAGAATTTGTATTGGAAGTGTGTATGTTTTGTTTGTGTGGCAAGTAAATTTTTAGGGCAAACTCTTGCAAATTTTTCATAGGAATTTCCTTAAATATTACTTTTAAATTTTAATTACTTGCCTCCTTATGAAAACCTAGATACTTTAAATATATGATCTAGAGTTATTAAGTAAGATAAGACGGTGCTTTGACACCGAATGTGGCATTCGTCATCTGGTCCTCCGGGATTGGGTGGTAGGTGTTACAAAATCAATGCCATCACCTAGAGTGGGAGATAATATCTAGGAGAGATTTGGAGATTACCAAGTAGGGAGCTCGTGAATCCTTCTCTTACTTTCTGATAAGATGGAGAGGCAAAGCTGCCCAGATGCTTAATTGTCCCTCAAAATAGGAATAGATTGACATATAGTCAAGAACCTACTCCCCTCTTATCAGAGTTTCCTCAGGACTCAGTATCTTCCAAACTTTCGAGCTATCATTGCCACCACAATTAAAATTGAGGACCATATCCAGTCAGGCCAGATTAAAGAGGATCAAGCTTCTTCCTCCAGATATAAGAAGCTACATACCAGCTATCATGCAGCTCCTCCCCCTTAGAAAAGCAGTGAGGTGGCCAATGTGACCGACCAGAGATAACAACCTCCTCCTCCACCAATACCAGTTGCTCGACAAGATAGACACAAGTTCACAGATCTTGGGGTTCCCTTCTCATTTATCTTCTAGAAGGCTGTGGATGACAAGTTAATATAGCCCCGAGAACCCAGACCCCTTTTAAATCTAGCTCCAAAACACTACAACCTTAATTCTTTTTGCTCTTTCCATCAGGGACCTAGGCACAAGACTAATGATTGTAAGACCCTAAGACATAAGATCTAGGATTTAGTGGAGAGTGACTAAATGCTCCCTGTTCATCCCAGACCGAACATAAACACTAACCCACTCCCCCAATATCAAAAAAACTTCCACATGTTCCACTAGGAGCCAGACTTTGACTTGGCCACCCTAATCCACCTAATCATGGACAACTCATGCTGCATCATAGACCTCAATGACGTGCTTGGGGAAATCAATGCCATCACCTAGAGTGGGAGATAATACCCATCTCCTCCTCTAGAAGCTTTACCCAATCCAGCCACCTTGGCCAAGGACATGCCCAGTTCAAGCTCAGGACCCTAGCCTGAGAATTTGGTTTTGGAATAGCTCAAGAAAACCAAGGCCAACATTTCTATACGGGGTTTGATTTAGTCTTCCTTCATACACTGCCAAGCTTTGGTCAAGGCGATGAATCAGTATCAGACAATTGTTGATATCACTCTAGAAGCTTTGGTAGCTTCCATCACAAGAAACCCTCTAATAATGGCTCTCTACTTTTTAGACCATGGGATCCCCACTGGAGGAGATCACAACCATGCTCTCTATGTCACAGTCTAAGCAGGGGTAAAATAGTGCCTATGGTTCTGGTAGATAATAAGTCAGCACTGAATGTTTGCCCTTTGAAAGTAGCTAGTTGTTTGGGGTTAACTACTATAGATTTCATGCCTTCTGATCAGATAGTGAGGGCATATGACAACACTAGACGGGAAGTACTGGGCATGGGCGAGCTAGAGGTCACAATCAGGCCCATAATACTAACCATCCCCTTCCAAGTAGAAGATGCCTCGGCCTACTTCAACCTCTTCTAGGAAGGCTGTCGATTCATAAGGCTTAGGCAGTAGCCTCCTCTTTGCATCAAAAGTTGAAATTCCCCCATGGAAACTCAATGGTAACAATCAAAGGAGACTTGGCGAGAAAATAAGAAATTCCCCTTTTGGCCCCACTATTAGAAATTTAGCCTGAGCCAATAGTCTATCCATTTTAGGGTTCTCCTTCAATTCAGTTTAGTTTGTCGAGGGAGAGTTGGGTAAAGAAATTTTTCCAATGGACTTTGATCCCTATAGTAACCCTATGGTGGCTAACATGTTGAGAACCATGTGTTACTTTCTAGGAATAGGACTGTGCTTCAACCAGCAGGGTATGGCCTCTTTTATTGAATATCTGATTGTTGAACCTCCTTTTGGTCTTGGATTTAAGCCAATAAACAAAGACTGAGAAGAGGCAAAAAATGCCAAATAGAAGGCAATAATGAGAGCTGAAATAAGGACATTCTGATGCGCCCATACTTCGAAACCCTTAACGGTTACTTTACCAAAGAGGGGGAATCAAAACCCTATTATTTCTTTGAAGAACCATGGTATTACCCTTTAACCAAAAGTCTAATCCCTAGTTTTGAACTTATCTTTGATGTCAGGCTCTTATTAAAAGACCGTGAGCCTCTCTTCAAGCACCAGACTGATTGGGACGACAATGTGGAGACCTCTCTCTTTAACCTCTGCATGATTACTGACAAAGTGGAAACAGACCCCATAAACCTCGTACAACCCATCCAAGAACCTTTACAGAATTAGTACCTAGAGGAGCGCGTAGAGCAGTCAACCTTCCTTCTGCCTGAACCTGAGTCACAAATAGAACTTGAGTCAGAGTCCAAATTAGAGTCTTTCAAGTCGTTTGAGTCTTCTTTGTCTTCCTTGTCAAAAATAGGAGACATCTTTATGGAACTCAGTGTAAATGCCGATTGTGGCACCTTTATCAATAATAAAAAGTTTCAGTTTTCTTGTTACCCTTTCTCCACCCTGAATGAGATTGCTGGCAAAATAGAAAATGAAAATGAAAAAGAAATAAATATAACAAAAGAACAAATAAACATTGGCATAGAAAATGCATCAAAGCATACATTTATTGTGCATGAATGTGATTGTAAACAGGAGTTGACAGAGCTCATCAAGTAGTATTCAAATTGCTTTGCATGGACAGCCAGTGATATGACCAGTATAGATCCTGACATTGTCGTCTATAAAATCCCACCTATGGTCACATCAAGCTAGTGAGACAGAAACTCCATAGACAGAAATTGAAAATTTCTCTCCAAATCAAAGAGAAAACAACCCAGTTATTAGAGAACAACTTCATTGAGGCTATTGATTATCCAACATGGCTAGCCAACATAGTACCAGTTTTCAACTTCATTGAGGCTATTGATTATCCAAAATGGCTAGCCAACATAGTACCAATTTTCAACAAAGATGGCAAGATTAAAATTTGCATAGACTATCAGTATCTGAACAAGGCCTGTCCTAAGGATGGCAGGGTCCAGTGTGATTTTGGTCACAGATCTTTATATAGGATATAATCAGATACCAGTCAATCAGCCAGATAAATCGAAAACTTCATTCATCACAGAATGGGGTACTTTCTACTACAGGATGATGCCATTTGGTATGAAAAATGCTGGTGCCACTTAATAGGAGAATGTCATTTACTATCTGAGTAAGTGAATGCTGAAAACAGAACTGAAGTATAGCAAGATCAAATAGCTATGCCTAGCCTTGGCATGGGTTCGTATCAAGCTCCAACATTATCTTTGCTTCTACACTACTCATGTCATTGCAAACCAGAGTCCTTTGAAATTCCTTATGGAGAGGCCGATTCTAGGCAATAAGATGGCTAAATGTGCTACTACCTTTGCAACATTTGACCTAAAATTGATTATAAAGAAAGTAATCAAAGGCAGTGTGATAGCACATCACTTAGCCGCATCCCCCGGTGATGCCGATGTAGCAAACCTTAGGTTTCCAGATGAGGACATCCTGCTGATTTAGAGAGATCACTAGAAAATGTATTTTGACGGGGCCGCTAACCATTAGCGTTATGGCATCGGCATGGTCTTAGTAACTCTAAATGGAGAACGACTACCCTTCAGCATTAAGTTGACATTCTAGGTCACTAATAACAAAGCGGTGTATAAATCTTGTATCTCCAGATTAGAAGCAGCTCTGAGTATTCAGATCAGATGTGTCGTAGTCTATGGGGAATCCATCCTAATAGTCTCTCAAGCACTTGAGAAATGGAAGAGCATTTGATCCCATACCTCTAGCGCCTAAATAAGTTGGCTCAACAGTTCGAAGAATTATCATTCACTTATTTGCCTCAAACCAAAAATCAGTTTGCCGATGCACTAGCAACACTTGCCTCCATGGTTGATGCTAGCCTTGACATGGTCATCAAACCTCTGAAAATCCAAACTCACCAACAGCCAACCTACTGCTACAATCTCTAGCTCACTGATGGTAAGCCTTGGTACTTGGATATTCAGACTTGGTTAGAAAAATAAGAATACCCTGAAGGCACCTCTAAGTCTGATAAGAGGACCCTGCGGGAGCTATCAAGGAGTTACTTCTACAAGGATGGAATCATGTACAAACGGATATGGAACCAGGCACATCTCAAGTGCATAACTAAAGAAGAAGCTCAGCAGATCATGGAATGAGTCCATGGCGGAGAAGAAGGCCCCCTCATGAATGGGATGGCTCTAGCCCATAAGATCACGAATCCTCTTCGGAGGTGGTGTCATCTTGTCAGACATAGATGGAAATGAGTTCACCAATCCATGCAACTTGGATAAACTCAAAAGATACATTGTGTGAATGCATTCAGGCATTAGCACCAGAAATATCGATCTTTATGTCACTGTTAAGGGTGAACTACGGTGACCTAATTCCTAAAAATATGTTCCAAAAGTACGGGATAGGTAGGTAGCCCAATCTGTGGGTGCAGTCACAATAATAATAAAAAAACTTACTCTTGAAAATTTTAGATTTTTTGTGCCAGTGTGAGAAAAATCAAAAATCAAAACAAATCAAGCTAAGCTGAAAACTTACAAGGACAGGTGGTTTAGGCAAAATCAAAAGTCCGCTAAGTCGAAAACCCGAAAGGGTAGCTTAAGTAAAAGTTAGGGCAGCCTGCTAGGTCGAAAACCCAAAAGGGCGGCTTAGGCAAAATTAAGGCTCAAAAGCAGCAATCTCATAAAGGATAAAACTGAATTTCCTTCTAAAAGGTATCAAAATGATTCCCTTTTTATATATCTTGAATTAGTATAAGCTATGTAAACAGACAATCACAAAAGCCTTACCCTTCAAGCATCTATCTCTGTCATCTATCTATGTGCATCAGTCTTGTGCATATACACTATCTAAAGTGTCAAAACCAAAAATGTGTCAACTGAACCCTCTATAAATCATGGACCAGTATCCAATCTCAAAGCCCTAAAAAAAATACAGGCTACGTTAAAAATCAAAAATTAAAAATAGAAGTCCTCCCCCATCAACATAAAGTCAGCATGCACCGAGGGACTAGGTGAATTGTCTGCGCCGGCTTGGAGGCATCTCCCTAGAGTCATCAAAGTCCTTAGGGTCAACTCGTCTGATAGAGTCTAAAATCATCTCAATCATTGCCCATAGTCTAGCGTTCATCTCCCATGTCAGTAGCTCTACGCTCCCTCTCCCAACTATGATGCTCTGCAACCCACCAAGCCTTATAAGCAGCAATCCTACCCCCAGAAACTCCTGCCTCAACTACATCAGCCCCACTTGACCAGCTACCCAAGATAGCCAAAGTAATCCAAGGAGAGATTAGTATATCTCAGAAAAGAGCTATAGTTGGCGGCAACCCTTGAATATGCCCCATCTGCCTCATCTTAGAACCAGGTTAGAATGTGATGTTATCCATGCCCAGTAGATAAGCCATTTGGTATCTAGTAGATCGAACTAGAAATTGGCTAATCTCATACTAATCACATCTTCATAAAATTTGATCAATCCTCACTGCTAACAACCACCGCAACCATTCATCCTCTGACCCGAGCCTCACTACGAGTCACTTGGAATGATACTGAGATGGCTCATAAGGGCATGTCAAGTGGATCCACTACCCTCAAATGATCCCTCAACAAGACATGCAAGATTAGACATTGCACCATCACAACAGAAATGAAACAGGCATTCACATGCAATACTCCTTTTATCCATACAGATTCAGCTATAAACGCAATCAAAACAATTCAAATCCCTTCCTAAAATATGCAAGAGCAAACATTGCCCCGATACTTTGACTCTCAAGTATGCATCCATAAGCAAACCAAACCTAAGCCTTTTTCAATAAGCACCTTATCTAAGCATAATAAAAGTTAGTTCGAGAATGCTTGCCTAAAGTAGGATTGGGCTAGCTGACTAGATCCCCTCTACTCTATAAGCTTGGTCGAGGCTCAGAATAGTCTCCGCCAAAGCCATACTAGCAATTCCAGTGCCTTGCTCAATCTAAAGGACCAGGTCTGCTACCCTTAGATTTGTGGATCCCACAGGTGCAAACAGGCATCCAAAAAAGCCTGATCCACCCACAAGCTTCTCAGTGTCACCAAAGAAGCCATACCATATCGGCTCAAATTAATCTTCTCCACTTTTGTCAGCCTCATGGTCCTCCTTTGCATGCCACACATGATGAATGGCTCCATTTTTTAGTAGAGTGAAATTTGAGAAAATAGAGCCCTGAGGCACAAAACGACAAGTGTTTTAGAGCCATAAATGAGGTATTTATAGGCCTCAACCTGCACCAGCAAGAAAGGCTTCAGCAGCAATCAAGCAATAATCAAAATCGGCGGGCCCTAAAACGACACCATTTTGGCCTAGGCAAAGTGCTAAAACGACACCGTTCCAAAGATTACTGGCACAGATTTTAGGTAGCACCGCACCGACAGACCACTAAAAGAAAAGGGAGGGAAAAAGAAAACAAGCGAAGAAAGTCAGATCGAAAAACAAACACTGGCATATTAGGCCTAGTTTTCTCGTAAACACTCTCAAACATTGAGCCAGAACATAAAAAATGATATGTCATGCATCATGCATACTTATCCTATTTAACTAACCATGATTTTCATATCTAAACATGAGATGACAAGGCGATCAACACTGAGTATAGTCCAAAAAGCGGGGCAACTAGTGCCAGAACGGACAAAAATAGGGTGATCAGCGCCAAATTCATTCCAAAAACTAGGGCATTTAGTGCCATCGATCCAATAAATAGGGCAATCAGTGCCAACCAATTTATAGAACAGGGCAACTAGCACCAAGCTTATCCAAAAAATATGCAAATCAGTGCCAAGTTCATTCAGAAACACAGGGTGATTAGTGCCAAGTACAGTCCAGAAAGCAAGGCAACTAGTACTAGAACGGACAAAACAAGGCGATCAGTGCCAAATTCGTTAAATAAACCATGGCATTTAGTGCCATCGATACAATAAATAGGGCAACCAGTGCCAACTAGTTTAGCAAACAGAGTGACCAGCGCCAAGCTTAATTAGGAAATAGGGCAATCAGTGCCAAGTTCATTCAGAAAAGTGGGGTGATCAGTGCCGAGTACAGTCTAGAAAGTAGGGTGACCAGTGTCAGAATGAACAAAATAGGACGATCAGTGCCAAATTCATTCGAGAAACTAGGGTATTCAGTGCCATCAATCTAATAAATAGGGCAACTAGTGCTAACAAGCTTAACAAATAGGGCGACCAACGCCAAAGGCAAAATAAGCAAATCAGTGCAACACGTGGGCAATCAATATGACATTCAGGTAATTAGTGCAAGTCATAAACTCGAAGCATTCAGTGCAGGAAAATAAAATAAGCATAGTAAACATGCAGAAAATGGAGAGTTCCATGGCAAGTGTGCTCAAATAAGGGTGCACTAACCCAAAATGTACCAAAATAATGACGACCAGTGCCAACATAAATACATCTAAATCAGAAGAGGCTGTACTACATATGCTTCCTTATCCATTCCTCTCTCCTTGTCAGTCTCGAGTTAGCTATCCTCTCATGGGTAAGAGAATCAAAAAGCGCGGCTTGGAGACACCCCACAACCACCGAAATCCCTTGAGCCCACTCAATGCTAAACTGCAAATAAAAACAGAAGTGGGTTAGCAATGGAAATCAAGATCGAGCTTGAAAGATGAAACATAGAGAGTGAAAGGGAATGTATTGGCATGTCAGCAGGGTACGCTGGCCAACCATCTGACACAACCTCTAGCACTGTGTAGTAAGTGGTCCTCCCTGAGTTGAAGTAGGGAAACTCTCTCCTGTGATTCCAGCCTCAGATGAGGCGGGATGTTGCTAAACTAGGAACCCTCGAATACAAGAGCATGACCAGTCAAAGATGACCCTACACCTACGGTGGTGCTTATGGAAGCCAAAGGGTGACCAGTCGAACCAAACCCAGCTCCCATTCCCTTTACCATGTTAAAAATGATTTTCGGGTCTATGTCAAAATCAAAATCTTCCACAGGCTTTGCACTGCTGCCTTCCCCTTTGGAAGATGATCTAGACTAGAGGAGGCTCGACCCGAGAAGCCATCATGGCTGCGACCCAATCAGCATAGGCATCCCCAGCAAGCAAGAATGACTCGACCAGCTCGCCAGCGCCTTTTCATTCTAATTCTCTATGCTGATGCCATCCAACATGTCTATGGGAGGATTAACCAAAATCTGATACAGGCCCATGTTCTGGTGATAGACTTGCTCAATCAGATAGTATTGCCTAGTCGACCTGCATCTCAGAAGGACTTGGTTAAGCATCATATTCTAGGCATGTTGTGCATTCCCTTCCAAGGGAGAATCCAAGACACAATGAAATATACGACTCCTCCAATGCAAAAGCACACACTCTCAGATGTTAAGGTCAAACTTAGTTCGAAGATACGGTGCACAAGTCAATTAGCATGTACCTAAGCTATAGACAACTTATTGAACCTCCTCCTCAGAACTAGATGATCCTCTCTGGCATGCCACCTTATCAAAGTTGGCCTAAAGTGGCGCATCATCGAAAATCTTTAGAGGCACATCCTGAGTTAGTACAGGAGAAATTTAGAAAACATACCTATCAGATGTGCGCAATACCGCCCAGCTTAGTCCGGCTATGATGATTGTACCTGGTCATGTCATTGTACATTGTTGCCATAAAAGCACCACCCCAGTCGTATTCTCCAAGCAATCTCATGTCCACCAGGGACATTACAAAGGAAAGGTCTATACGATCTACCTAGTCATGCACAATCGTACACCCCAACATTAGGAGGAGGGAAGCACGGGTCAGCCGCTCAGTAATAGCTCTCCCTCCCCCTTCTCGACTCAACTCCCTTAGCTAATCACATAAGGTGCTACGACGGTATGACCCGCCAGCACTTAGCTTCAGAGCAAAACCCAGTAAATTTATAAAACACTCAGGCAACAGCAGGGAGGCATCTATGTCCAATGGGAAAGAACCGAAATGGATCCCCGTCAGGACGGTAAACTCAAAAGGAGTGAGGGTCTACTCTCCAATAGTTGTATGGAAGGTATCAGTGGTTTCCACCATCACTCCGCTAGTGCCCTCCATAAAAGGAAGTAAGCATGAACACTCTCCAATGTCACTAGATAGTGCAAACTAGTAGGAGCTAACATCTTGGTGACAGCAAGGTACCTGTGCATAACCCCTATCACTACACTGAGGTCCCTCATTCTCCTCTAAAATGGGCTCTCACTTGTCATAGATCACAGGAGTTTTCAGACTCAAAATAGGTATTTAGACCATTAATAGGGTTTTCAGGCCAACTATAAGAGTTTTTAAACTCAGACCAGGGTATTCAGACCAACTACAAGGTTTTCAGACCAATAATAGAGTTTTCAGACTTGTAACAGTGTATTCATACCATTAACAGGGTTTTCAGGCTAACTACAGGAGTTTTCAAACTTAGACTAGGGTATCCAGAACAACAATAGAGTTTTTAGACTCACAATAGGGTTTTTAAACCAACTTCATGAGTTTTAGACTCAGATCAAGGTATTTAGACCATTAATAGGGTATTCAGACCTATCAGACTCCTCTCAGGACCATTCATAGGGTCACAGAAGGTTAAAGCCCCAGTCAGAGCCAAAAATAGGCTATAGGGGCAAAATAGTGATTTTCCCAATAATTAGACATCACATGGTAAAATACAATCGGACTCCCACTGGGACCACCTACAGGGTCTAAGGAGGCTAGGTCTTCAATCAGAGTCAAAGTCAAACCTAAAACCTAAGCATAAAGAATTATAATAAAGAAAAAGCATAGGGGCTAATCAAAGAAAGTACTATTCTTTGCCGGACGATTGAGAGGTAAGATTCCTGATCCTTCAAAATGAAATCTGCATTATTGGAGGTTGACAAAGGAGCACAACTTGGCTGTTTGGCCATCTTCAGATCACACAAACAATCTTCAGAAACTTCTAATAAGTGGGAGAAGGAAGCAAATGAGGAGGTGTAACAAATGAGGTCACCCCCTCTCCTATTTATAACAAATAGGGAGAACGAGCCTTGCCCCTGCCCAAAAAGATAGACTTTTTGGGACTCCTCTGAATTCCGATCAACAAACGGTCACAGTCAAAACGTCTGTAATAGAATTTCAGATTTAGCTGTACATTCCGATTTGATAGACAACTATAGACAAGCCTTAGAAAACAAGACAGACCAGATCAGTTTCAGAAATTTTCTCAAAATCAAACAAAGCTCGCACAGGATGTTCCAGACATTGCCATAGACCTCCAGGTTTGGTTTTTAGACCACATTTACTTTCACAAGTGCTGAAATCATGGTATGATAGTTTGGACCTTGATTTGCTCTGATATCTCGGAGGGGGCAAACTATTGACCATGATTTCAGCATCAGGCTCTAGGAAGTTCCGCCATGGTTCTAATGGCATGAGAATTAGCTCTATCGGATGTCGTTTATGCCTCAAATGGACTCTCAAAATTCAAGAAACCCAAAAACCAAAGGGGAGGGGCATCTTGGTAATTTGCCCTGATCGGCGCCGACCGACTTAGTTATAGCACCTATCACCCCGGCGGTGGTATAGTTTAGGCTGCTACCAAGACTCCCTGCCAATGCCAAAAAAGAGATTTTCGATGCCATCTTTAGGGTGGCCAGCGTCGACCAAGCCAGCTCAGCCACCCCCTTTTACCTATAAAAGGCACACTCCCCCTCACTTTCACACACCTCTTGTTGCTTGATCGAGCGCTTCTCAAGCATCAATGATTCTCATACTCTCTATTATAATTCTATCACCATAAAGTTCGACTTTGCTCATCTTCCATAGTTGAGTTTAAAGCTCGACTTGGCCCTCGATCCTTTTAACTTTCGCTCACTCTTCGACCTTCCTTAAGTCAAAGCTACTAGTTAAGTGATTAATTATTAATCAAATCTAGCAATTGATTAATAATTCATCATTTAACAATATTATAAGACTAATATATAGGTCCTCGTGCCCTACCTTAGCTTATATTGGAGGAAGACTAGACCTCCTTAGTTGATAGGACACCGAGGAGCTTCGATCAGGTCATATCACGACGGTATAATTACTCAACTCAAACTTTGTCAGTTAAGCCTGGTTCATTTGGCACCTTATCAATTGTCAAGCCAGGTCCGTTTGGCAAACTAAGCTTGGTCTTTCCGGCAAAACCATAAGCCCAGTTTTTAAAACTAAGCCTAGAATCAGATGATAAACCAGTAAGCCCACTCTAAGAGTGGCACCATCAATACCCTACCATCTCGATCGATCATAGAACTTCGTGCGGCCTGATCCTCATACAAATGAGGTACGAAGGCATACATACATATTTAGCCTAGGTAGCGGGCCCCTGATCGAACTGACCAATCGAAACTTAGGGGAATGTGTTGCACAACCTAGAACCCCTCGATAATGAGGCTAGAGTCAGGCTCCCCTCTGAAATACACACCTTTTCATTTGCTTACTTTTAATGCACTATATTCTAGATATTGACTTGTATTATGAGTATGCCCATGCATCGATAAATTGACATTCATGCAAAATAATAATTTTGATTTTCAAATTTGAACCCAAACTATTGACCACACAATGAAACTGAAAACCTAGTCCCCAAACCCAACGATTCGAGGCTAGTGCATTATGGTACACAATAAAGGAGTCAATCATGGGGTTTTTACATTATATTTTCCCTTAAAACAAAAACAAAGTAAGGTGGCGACTCTCACACGTGACACACAGTTAAAGAGCTCCAAAGAGCCAACCAGACATCATTTAAGCGCTAAATAGAGCCATAAATCTGATAAAATTGGTAATCAAATTAATTAATCAGACAACCTAGCCGCATATATGGCTAACCTAAAAAATGAACCGGGAAAGGACCACGGTAGGGTTTCGATCAGTCTCGACATTTTTCAGTTCCTTTTGTGATGAATCGACCAATGGGACTATCCAGACAGATCGCCTCTACTACGGGTTTGTCCCACAGCACTTGGGAGAGGGACTCACAACCTGCACCAGAAAAAGTAGAAAAAGTAGGAGGTAAACCTCCTATGTTAGCTTCCTCACCCTCTTCTTCAACTCTAATATTTGCCTCCTTAATCACATCATCTCGTACTTCAGGTTGTTCATCAACCCCAGCCAACCGGAATGTATCTCCATGTCTTACCACCATTCTTATCCTTAACATTACTTCAATATCCAAACAAGTGTTTTTGCCATTATCCAGCACTGCATATGGAGATCTATTCGGGTTAAACACATTAAGGTATTGCCCAGTCCTAGTGACAAAACTCCCCGTCACTATACTACCTGTGTTTCCCCTTGCCACCTTCCATCTTACACCCAGCCAATAACCTATATTGAGCCTAATCCCATTCTCAATAGCCCATAAGAAATTCAGTTCATTCACTCCTACCACACCATCGCTTTCTTTCCTACCAAAGATCGTACGGGCAAAAAATTTATGGATATAGTGTTAAGTAGGATTTCTCAGATTAGAGGCCTTAGAATCCTTAGAATTGTAGCCACATGAATCCTTAAGTCTTTCCCCTACATTATTTTTACGAAAACTAGAGGGCACACATGGACTAACATCTTCAGTTGGGAAACCAAAAATATGACTAAGTTCATTAATCGTTAGTTCATGCCTCCTTTCACTTAGTTGAAAAGATATTTTTTATTCAATGGTATTCATAGCGGGATAAATGTATAAAGCATACATACTCAAAAATTCAAGAGTTAATTGTGCAAACACGTAATCCTTCGTAGTAATAAAATTACCCCACTCAATCTGTTGCAATGGTTCAATCACTGCATCTCTCAAACCCACCAAACTCAAAGCATGCTCATTATAAATTTATTTGGCACCATAGGATTTAAACCAAGAGCATTGTACCTTTCTAGTTGTCCTAGTGTAGAGAGTATGAATGGTGGTGGAGGAATTTTCGATTGAGGTGTGGTGGTTTCCCTTCTTCCTCATTGTGGGTTTTGCAAGGGAGCCAAAGCATTTGAACGTGCTTTAGATGAGGAGGAGGTTCTTTGTCTCTTAGGTGCCATGGGTGAGAGGGAGGATGGTTGTAGAAAGAGAAAGAGAAAGGAAAAAAGGAAAAGAAGAAGAAAGTGTGGTGGTTATGGAGGTTTTTAGAGAGAGATAGAGATGTGGCTATGGTGTGTTTTTAGAGAGAGAGACATTTTGAGAGAAAATAAAAGGGAAGAGTTAGGGTTTGAGAGAAAAAAAACATATCTTTAAAAATAGTTCTCGCAAGGCACCATGGGCATGGCGTTGGACACGACCTGCTTGTGGAGTCCTCTACCTCTCGGGTTGCCTCTACTGCGAGTGCCACGACTGTGTCTTGTGCCATGACCATGTTGTGGCGCTCAAAAGCACTTGTGTGCATCGCTTCTATGCCATGGCCATGGCTTGAGTGTTGCGCCCTTTTTATGCTGGGTTTGCCACGGGCGTAGCTTGTGCCACGGCCTGGGCGTGGTACTTGCGAGTTTGGCTTCTTGTAGTGCTCATCTTCCATGGCTGTGGTGATTGCCACGGCCTGGGTGTGGAGTGTTCTGACCCTCAATGTCACATCCTTCTTATGATGCTCCAAGGCCACGACCATGGATTCCTCTAAACCTCAATTTTTGAGTTTTTGTGAAAAAAATAGACCATATTAACAATAAAACTTAGATGAAATTAAACATACTAAAAAGAAAAACTAAATTAAAGCTGAAATAAAATATGGGTTGTCTCCCACAAGTGCTTTTGTTTAACATCGTTAAGCTCAACTCACTGGTCCTTTTCTTTCAGGTGAGACTCATTACGGTCTTGACCTGATAAAAAACTTCATTTTGATAAACCTAAAGTCTTTAAGCATTAATTTTGAAGCTTTGATTTCCATCGACAATCTCAACCGCTCTATGTGGAAAATTTTCTTTGATGGTAAATGGTCTAGACCATCGAGAATGCAATTTACCTAGAAACAAATGAAGTCTAGAGTTTTAGAGTAATACCTATTGACCAAGTTTTAGATTCCTTAAGATAGTATGCTTATCATGCCATTTTTTAGTGCGGTCCTTATAAATCTTAGCATTCTCATAAGCATTCAATCTCGTTTCATCCATCATCATCAATTGAAGTAGCCTCCTTTCTCCTACCTCCTTAGCATTAAAATTAAGAAATTGTATTGCCCAATATGTTTTGTGTTCCAACTCGACAAGTAGATGACATACCTTACCATAGACGATTCAATATGGAGACATATCGATTGGTGTTTTGAATGCAGTTCTATAGGTACAAAATGCATCATCAAGCTTCTTAGACCAATCCTTTCTTGATTGACCAACCATAATCTCCAAAATCTTCTTGACTCTCTATTAGTTACCTCTACTTGTCCACTTGTTTGTGGATGGTATGGGGTACCTACACGATGAGTAACACCATATTTTGCAAGAAGAGAATCTAGATACTTATTACAAAAATGCTTACCTCCATCTGTGATAATTGCCCTAGGAGTACCATGATGTGTAAAGATATAGTTCTTGATGAAACTCATCACGCTCTTGGCATCATTATTGGAAGAACAATGGCTTCCGGCCATTTAGAGACATAATCCACTGTTACTAAGATATATTGGTTGGAATAAGAAGATAGTAATAGTCCCATGAAATCCAGGCCCTAAAAATCAAAGATCTCCACTTCAAGAATGTTGTTCAATGACATCTCATGTCTTCTGGAGATATTCCCTATCCTTTAGCAACGATTACAAAAATGAACAAAGTTAAAAGCATCTTTAAATAAGTTAGGCCAATACAAACTACTTTCTAATACCCGTGCCGCCATTTTGTTTCCTCCAAAGTGTCCTCCACATTTTAAAGAATGATAAAATCAAAGAACACTCTCCATCTCTTCCTCCGGCACACATACTCTCCATCTCTTCCTCCGGCACACATCTTCTAAAGAGTTGGTCATTAAAATACTTAAACAAGAAAGGATCCTCCTAATTATAAAATTTGACATTATGAAAGAATTTTTTCTTTTGTTGATGAGAAAGATTAGGAGGAGTAATCTTGCAAGCAGGGTAATTAACTATGTCTGCCTACCAAGGAACCTGCATATTTGCTAAGAGAAGAAGATGCTCATGGGGCAAGTCTTCATTAATTTGGACTATTTCTTGTTCTTCGTCCCCCAACTCAAGCCTTGATAAGTGATCAGTCACAAGATTTTTGGTTTTTTCTTGTCACAAATCTCTGAATCAATTCCTGCAAAAGAAGAATCCAACGAATTAGTCTAGGCTTTGCATCTTTCTTTTCTAATAAATATTTAATTGCTGAATGATTGTTATAAACTATTATTTCAGCTCCAATCAAATATGCTCTAAATTTATCAAAGGCAAAAACAATAGTTAGGAGCTCCTTTTCAGTGGTGGCATAATTGAATTGTGCATCATTTAATGTACGACTAACATAATAAATGACATGCAACTTCTTTTCCTTTCTTTGCCCAAGAACAATTCTTATATTATGATCACTAGCATCACACATAAGCTCAAAAGGTAGGCTCCAATGAAGTGTAGTAATTAGAGGAGCTGAAATCAATTCCTTCTTCAACCTGTTGAAAGAATTCAAACACTCTTTGTTAAATCAAAAGGAACATCTTTAACTAACAAATTACAAAGAGGTTTAGTGATTTTTGAGAAGTCCTTGATAAATCTCCTATAAAAACCTGCATAAAAACTTCAATGAATTTTTCAACCATGTCAAAAAATATGGTCATCATACACCTTAGGAAAGTCGCAAGTACATTACACAACCCAAAAGACATTCTCCTATAAGCAAAAGTACCATAAGGGCAAGTGAAAGTGGTCTTTTCTTGATCCTCAAGAGCTATGGTTATTTGAGAATACCCTAAATAACCATATAGAAAGCAATAATAAGGATAACTTACAAGTCTTTCAAGCATTTGATAAATAAAAGGTAAAGGAAAGTGATATTTGTGTGTTGCTTTGTTTAGCTTTTGATAATCAATGCACACACGTCAACCTGTGACAATTCCTATAACACCCACCGCCCAATCCCGGAGGACTAGACGACGAATGCCACATTCGGTGCCAAAGCACTGTCTTATCTTACTTAATAATCTAAATCATATATTAGAAGTGGCTAAGTTTTCATAAGGAGGCAAGTAATATTTTTAAAACAAGGTTTAAGGAAATTCCTACAAAAAAATTCACAAGAGTTTCTGTAACGTCCCAAAATTTTGGATTTTAAAATGGTATTATTTGAGCGGGTCATGAATGATATCACCCAAGAGGAAAATAATATTTTATTTAGACTTGATAATGATATTGAACATAATTAATATTTGTGGAGTTAGTTAGATTTTATGTGAGTGGTCTTAATTAATTAAAGTTAAGATATAAATTCTTCATGACAAAGTAAGTAATAAATTATTGGTGAATAGTAGATTACCGGTCTATGAATAGTAACATCGGTTCGAAAAAATTACTACTGATGTTTTATTTTTTATTTAATATATTTGGAGTATGTTTATATGATTTAGGTGGGTAGAAAATATTTTATGAATATTTTTGAAGAATTTAAGTATTTAATGAATAGTGTTTCTAGTGTAGTGTATTAAGGAAAATTAAGGAAATATTTTTTTGGAGTTAAGTTAATTAATTGGTGGAGTTTAATAATATTTGGAAGAAATTATATGATGAATATTTAGAGCCCTTTGATGAGAATACTAGAGACCAAATCCTAGCCATCCATTTGACATAAAATGAAGTAGCCAAGTTTGACTTTGCTACTTAAAATCAACACTTATCCAACTCTATCTTCTTCTCCTTCTTCTCCCATCTCCAACGTCGACTTCTTTCTCTTTCTCCTCCATGTTCTTTCATTTTCTCTACTACTAAACTATCCAAAATTAAGTGAATTAAACCATAGTTAAGACTTTAAACTTGAAGAATTAAGCATAAAAGAGTGGTATTTGGTAATAGAATTCAAGAATTTGGAGTTTACTACAAGTTCAAGTAAGTTGTGATTTTTGGCTCTAATGATTTAATTAAGTAATTCATAGCTTATATATTTTAGATTAGGCACTAAATCATGCTTCATCTTCTCCTTTTGTCATTTCTTGATTTTAATAATTATTTTTGCTACTTTGAAGAGGTTGGAGAACAATCCTGAAAAGGGAAGGAAAAGGTTAAGGAATAAGGATTTCTAAGCCTATTCAAGCTTGTTTTCAAGGTTAGTGCAATAGGATTCTCTTTCCCTTTCATTTCCTTAAAATTTTCAATTTTTGGGTTTGAAATGAATTTTGAGTTTTCTTGTGATTTTGTTGGGGAAATGCTTAATTGG
>CANUEX010118883.1:0-15734 GCA_948099535.1 Jatropha multifida | reverse complement strand
TGCTGATGTATGACACGTGCTTGTGAAATATGCCCATTTATTATATTGTGAAAGCATACTGCTTGAATGTGTGGATTTGCATTATTTATTATTATTCACTGAGTTTAGTGAAACTCACCCCCCTTCCATAAACATTTTTCAAGAAATAAAAGTACCGTTGATTTATAAAACTCTGCTTCCTTCTCCGCAGAGATTCGAACATGTTAGTATGAATTATCTGTTAATATTTGTGGTTTTTCACACATTTTATTTAACTCCGCAGTTAGGATGTTTAATTAATATTTGGTTATGTAAAAAAAATTATCTTGTGATTATAAATAAATTGTGGAGTGTTCTTTTTGAATATTTGGAGACTACATGATAGGAATAGTTTAATCATATTATGACAAATAAATATTTACATGAGAATATATTCAATGGATATGGACCCGAGCTGTGAACAGTATTTAATACTAAGGCTGGGTCAGAAATGTAAACTTTGATTATATTATGAATAATGTCATAATATGGGCTTACTATTCCCTTAATCAAATGATAATAGAAATGGATTCTTATAGCTTAGGCTTACTACGGGCCTCGGGGGCCTTAAGCTTATTTAGGTCCTAGTGCCGGTCCGGCCCACGGTTTTGGGTCGTGACAAATTGCTAACAATAAAGATAATTTAGTCTTTTATTAATTAAAAAATTTTTAATTTTATTGATATTTTTATTCTTATATGAATCTAAATTATATTAGAAAATTTAATCTAATCCTATTCTAAATATGTGTTCAATTTATTATTTTTATTATATTAATATTATTTAGAAATTTGTTCTACAATACGATTATATATATGTTTAGTTTTAATTGTTTTTGACTATCAAGTTTTTATTGTTTATTGTTATCAAAGATTTGTTTCTTTTAACTATTAAAAATTATTACTTCAAACTTTTGTTAATGTAGAATTATTAAATTTGTGATCATATTTTGTTCTTTTGATAAGTATTAATTTTCTCTTTTTACAAATAAATAGAATATTTTTATTTATATTTATTATAATTTAGTAATTCATTCATCTTTTTTGTTTGTATTTAGAGTTATAAATTTATAGATTCATTATAAACTCAATAGAGGTTCCTGCTTATGAATTAGCAACGGAATTTTTTCTGTTTCTAAACTATAAATTTGGCAAAGGATTCTACTTAGGGACTAATAACGGAATGTTTTAGTTTCTAACGTTATAATCCTAAATTATTTTTTATTAATTAACAAATTCTGTTTCATTATTTTTTCGTTGCTAACAGTTGACAAAAAGATTATAAACATGTTAGCAACAGAAATTCTATTCGTTGCTAACTTTATAACCAAAATTGATAACCTATTTTGCAAACCTAAAACTCGCTGCATATTTCTTTCACGTCGCATTCTTTAGTATGCTTGTTCTTCCTTTTCTCTTTTGTTCTGTGTATCTCATTCAGAATGCATTCGCGTTCTGTAAGTATACGTGTTGTACAAGTAGTAAAAAAGATTATCGTCCCGATGAGATTGGGAATAGGCTATTAATTTGTTATATTCGACAATTATTAGGAAAACTGAAATTAAATGGAGTTTGAATTAAACTAAGATGCAATTAAATTAAATAAATTCAAATTAAAATAAACAAGTGGACATAATCAAAAATAAATTCAACAAATAATTATAAAGTTGGTCTAATTATGGGGTCTCTATTAATTCTTGGCTACAACTTTGAATAATTAATTTATGATGTCCAGATTTCTCTTTAGGTTTAAATGGACTACTGCAACCATATGACATCTACTTTCGTAGTCTAACATGGTTAAAAGGTTATGTCAATTCCTAAAAGAGAATTAATCTAAAGTATCCAGATTCTTCTTTTAAGTTTAAATGGACTATTAAAATTATGCATTTCTACTTTCATAGCCTAACACAATTTTAATTTATTAAGTTGGTATTAATTCTTTTATCCTCAGAGAATCTAGCCTATTTTTAGGTCTAGAAAGAAATTCTAAGTTTAATATGTGAGATCCGACCTAATTTGTCACCCTTTCGGTTTGTTCAAATAGATCTAACATCATGCAAATATGGGATCCTGACATATTCACAGGCATTAAATTCAACATATTAAATCATAAATTAAACATTCAACATAAATTAAATTATTCAAAGTTGCATTTTAAATTAATAGATAAATCTCATAACTAGATTCAAATATTTAGCCTAGCATTATTACAAATAAATTAACACAAATAAAATTCACAAAAGGAATAAAAGCCATGAATAACAAACTTGAGGTTTTTAATTGGTTGCCAAAGAGTTCCACGTCCAATGCTTAGTCTGTGGCTCCTTTCCTCTTCTTTTGTATTTGTAACAATGCTAACTAAACCTACTGACTCTCTCTCTTTATTTTTTTGCTGAAGTGTGATTAGCTACTATCATTCTCTCTTTTTTATGCACGGCCACAAGGGCCAAAGGTTGAGTAATCAACCCCTTTTGATTTCTTTCTTTCTTCCTTATATAGACTTTTCTTCCTTGCTCTTCATTAGTCCACATCATCAACATGTCAACTTGCACCACTTGCATCTGCAAAGGCTGTCTCCACCGCCAATCTTAGGAGAAAGAATTAATAAAATAATAAAAAGGGAGATGCATCTAAACCAGGTGCATTGTTTCTTCCAAAACGTTGTAGTTTTGGTTCAAGTGATCTGTCAGAAGATCGTTTCGAAGGTTATCTTGTCTGGTCCAGGTTCTTTCATGTAGCTTTATCTTTCTTCTTTCTTTAGGCTGAATGGGTGGTGGAATCTTTGATTGGCCTCTATTGGTCCACGTCCTCTTTAACAACTTGCACAACTTGAGCCTACCAAGCTGCTCTCCACCATGCAAAAAGTTAATAAAAAATGTTGAAGGAGACTGCTCACAAGGCTGGATACAATGCTCCTATAATAACTGTAGCATTGCAATCCAAACGATCTGTTAGGAGATCGTTTTGAAGCTCACCTCGTGCTTGGTTCTCAGCTGTTCATGTTGATAAATTTTTCACCATTCTTTCTTTTTGAATTTTTGAACATTGGAGTTGGGCTCTTTTGACTTTCCAGGAGTATCATTTGAGCATCAACATCTATAAGGCTTCAATAGCTTATTTGCCTTGGTTTGATGCTAAATGGGTCATATTTGGTCCATTTTTGCTCAAAATAGCAAATGTTGGTGTAGACCATGTGAAAATTCAATAAAGAGAGAAAATCGTGCAAAATGAATTTTTATTCTTATTTTAATATTCAAAATGAAGTTAAATTTAATTAAAATAAATGATAAAATACATGCATATTTTGTTGTTATCAAAATCTCTCACACTTAAACTGTTGCTTGTCCCTAAGCAACGCAAAATGTCCTTCATGCAATGAATGAAAAAAATCTTAGCTCAATTCATACTCAGATATGAAATTCAAGGTAAACTTCAATTGTGAGACCAATCAATCCTAAAGCTCTATCATGTTCAAAGACATATTTGATACACTCAACTAAGATCATGTTCCTTTTAACAAGTTCTCACACATTTACTTCAATTATGTGGAAATAAATGAACTTAGGAAGATACAAACATGCCTTTAGAGAAAAATATGTTCTAGATGTATAGACAATTAGATATATCATTGAATTTCCAAATCCCATAGGCAAATTTCACAACACTTTCTCCACTAATGAAGGAAACACAACTTCAAGGAATCAACAGGTCTTTTTAAGGTTGTAACGGGGTAAAAGGGATTAATATGGGTTAATATCAAAGAAAAGTTTTGAAATAAGCTCAAAGTGAGAAATTATTCTTTTGATTTTCAAATTTTGAAAAATAAGAAAGATTTTGACTATTGCATTCAAGAGAGCTTCATATTTTGTACCAATAAGTCCTTCCCTTGCTTCTTATCTGTCTTTCTCCTTTTCTTTCTCCCTTTATTTTTGCATTTTCTTTTCTTTTCAAATAAGGAGATCTTTAGAGAAGAGAAATGTAGAGAACTTTTGTGCACTTGTCCCTTCTTAATGGTGTCCCATTTACTAATTGAGATTATTAGACTTCTTATTCCAATTTTTAGCAAATGGTTCTTTATGGTCTCACTTCTTCTTTTATTTGAACTTTTTGAACTTAAATAGACCATCTCATTTAATTTTTTAGAGAAGAAAAATGCTCTCATATAGTTTAGTTCAGTCTCCTTAAGTTTGCTACTTAAAAATCAAAGAAATAATTTTCTCAAGGGTGATAGTCAAAAAGGCTTTTTAAGTTTTGGTTCTTCATGTGGATTATTGTTGAAAGAAAATGGGTAAAAGCTCAAAGGGGCTAACAAGTGTTAAATTATAAAGGGTAGGATGGAAGGTAAATGTAGTTAAACTCAAAGAAGTGCCTGAATCATTTTCCTAAAAGTGTGAAAACCTTAAAATTTGGCTTCGAAAGTCTTAGAAAAATTTATTCTAGGATTTGTGTCTTAACATCTTTTACACATAGTTTTCCTTAGGCAAATTGTATTCTACCCATGTACCATCTAGTTTCCACAATTAAGAAGGTAAATAACTAGTTTCAGTCTTAAAGTACAATCCCAAAGTGAGTGGTTTTACACTTAAATGAGAAATCAATGCTTAAGTATCTGACTAATTCTCGTTCTTAAAAGAAACCAGGAATTCAATATTCAAGAGCAAATTTGAGCTGTTTTGAAAACAATTTTATACACATTCATTAAAGTTTTTTGCTTCTCAATATGTATCATTAAATCACTAGACAGAAAAATGCATGAATTTTTG
Source organism: Jatropha multifida (assembly GCA_948099535.1). Classification (NCBI taxonomy): domain Eukaryota; kingdom Viridiplantae; phylum Streptophyta; class Magnoliopsida; order Malpighiales; family Euphorbiaceae; genus Jatropha; species Jatropha multifida. Next base: position 10,952 of record CANUEX010118883.1, on the reverse strand, counting down.
AAATTTTGTGGGGACAATTTCAAGAGAAAAATCCATGGAAGTAACAATAAAGGTATGATGCCAAAATGATCTATGAGAAGCTCTTTTGGGAGATCATTTCATATGAAAATGATAAAGATAATGCAGTTTAAGCATACCTCCCACACTTAGTTTTAACATTGTCCTCAATGTTGTTATCAATCCTGTTGTCAAGCTCAATGTTGAACATAATTCAATTCATAAAAGGATATCAAAGTGAGCATAATTCAATTCATAAATAACAAAGATATTCATGCATGTACATAGAATACAGTAACAAAAGAAAATGAAATAAAAATAATTATTAATGAAGAATTGAAAATAATAAAAGCAAGATGTTAAATTTAAAAAGATAACAATACAACTTAAGAAGGGAAAATACATACAGAGAAAAGCACGAAAACATAATTGGAAGTTTAAAAATGAAAAACTCTGAAATCCTAAAATAAAACATAGACAATCTCAAAAGGCTGGTGAGTCGTCTGAATCAGGAAGGAGGTAGAGGATGGTGTTGGTTTGGATAAAGGCCCATGGTTAAAACTGAAGAGTGGGTTCAAGTCAACGTTTCAAATGAAAAGATTCGCGCTAGTCGAAACGATCGTTAAGGTCATTTTGTTGATCGTTTCGAATTGATGATCTAGAACTAGTCCAACATTGAGAAAAAGAAATTATGAAGCCATCTTCACCATTTTATTCATGCATTTTCAAAGAGATAGATAGAAAATAATATAGAAATATTCTATATAGAATTATATATATATATATATATATATATATATATTATGTATGATATTATGTAAAAATATTATGGAATGAAAATCAAGGCATATTATGTTATATACTCTCCTCTATAGACAGTCTCAAAAGTCAACCTGAGGTTTTAAGAAAACAAATATACTCATATTATTTCATTATATTCACATCAACCTAGGAAATATATATTTACACAACATAATTTTTTTTAATAAAGTATGGTCTAACAACTATGTACATAGACTAAATCCTAGGCTCTTCTCTAAGCAAAAGGTAACTAAAGAGTGTGAAGGGCAGTGAAAATAGTCAAGAAAGGGTGGGGGCTCTAGGGCTCAACCCTTGGGAATCTATGAGTTGGTGCATAAGGACCAATAAGTGGTCAATCTTGGCTTCAATGCTATCCAAATGGATGATAGTGGCATTATTGGAGCTAGTTGAAGGGTGAACATCTCCATGGATAATAGGAATAGTCCGTTCAATTTTTATTGGGAGGTCCTCTTCAGGGTCCCCTTCTTCCTCTAAATGTTCTGGTGGCTGACTGAATGTGCAATGCACAAATATCTCGTTTCTTGATTCTTCCTCTTCAACAGCTTCGTCACTCTCCTCTTCTTCCTCTGACATTTCAATAGCTACATCACTCGTTTCCTCACCTATACATGCTATGGGATCTCCTTCTAAACTACCATTCTTGGTTAAAAAGTAAAAATAGCTTCATGCTTAGTTATTACTTTCATGTTAACAAGTGAGCTCATGGTAAACTTTTCTTTTTCAATATTTCTAATAAGGCGTTCTGTATATCCATCATTAAATACATTGAAAACCATGGCCAATCGGGTAACGATACCTCCAATAACTAGAGTGGAATGAGAGGATTGGTGAAGTTTAACAAAATGTCTACTAAAAAATAATGCAACATCTACTTTAAGTCCATTATAAGCTACCCATAAGAGAAAAAGCTCCTCCTTAGTTATCCTTCTTGTATGTTGATGTTGACCCAAAAGAATTTTGGATAAAAAGCAGTGAAGGATCCTAAAAGTTTTGTTCCTTAAAGCATTGGTTATATAGGTGGTCCTAAAGGGTGAGTTTTCTCTTGATAACAAAAGCCAAACATCTTTCTCATTATATCCTGTAGGTGGCTCTCTAAAACCATTAATGGGTGTTCCTAAGTGGCGGTTCATAGATTGAATGGTGGTGAGATATTGGATGAAGTTCATTTCAAAGCCAATCTAGCCAAAGGCATCAAGGTGCTCATGGTCATACTCAAATTTGAAAGTGGAAATTAATTCCATCGTTAACCTTCTATAAGTTTTGCACCTAATTGAAAACAAGGGTTTTCCATTCAATTTTCTCTAGAATATCCATGAATTCATCTTTAATCCTAAGTCTTTCTAGGAGTTTCTCAGTAAAATACCTAGTTGACAGCACAGGTCTCCTTGGGCAAATAAGAGGAAATTCTCATAGTGGTGGAAGTTGACTTGGATTTTGCAGCTAGAATGGCTGGTCCAGCGGATTGCAGGTACTAGGTGGGGATGATCTGTGTCGACACTTGTAGACAAGCCTTGGAGAAGAAGCTTGACGTGGAGGCATTGTGACTAAGAGTGACGGAACGAACTTGCTGTAATTATTTGAAAAAGCGAAGGGAAGGAGGAGTGTTGTTGGGTTCTATGGTTCTTCAAAACATTTGAAGATAGAGAAGCTAAGTAACGTGCATGGTTTTTGAATGGAATGTTTTTGCAAATGAATTTTGTATAAATACCATGCAAAAAGAATTTTAGAGAGGTGAGTGGAGTGTTTAATGTGAGGTTGTATGCTAGAACAGGTGTCCATTAATTAGAAAAGAAAAATTGACACATTGCACTTAAGTGAATAGAAAATGCACACATGGAAAGCAGCTTTGTACAACTGTCACTGGTTGTGGCGAGATGTCCTGTAAGATGATCTGTTGGATGGTCTTTTCGCGTATGCAGTGCCCTTTCTCATGCAACCCATTCTTTCATGCGTGACATGTGTCCTCCACCTCATCAATTTCATTTAATACCCCATGACATCAGCTTTGCTCATTGCCCATAAATTCAAATCATGTTACCGTTATGAGTATGAAAATAATAAAAATAATAAAAAATCAAATCCTAACTAACGGCTAAAAATTAATAAAAAAAAGAAAATTCAAAATATAATACTATTAATTCTAAATAAATTTTGTAAAGTAAAATTGATGGAAATAGGATAATTAATAAATTGATAACTGCATTATATATATATATATACATATAAATATTTTATTATTTATTATTTATTATATTTTTATTTATATGTATTATTATTATTTTATATATATACAATTTATTATTATTATATATATATTTTTATTATTTGGATTGCCTCCCAATAAGCGCTAATTTTCGGTCATTAGCTTGACCTCTCCCTCGGTGATTATTGAAGCAAATCAGTCAAGGAGAAACTTTCTCCTTGAAGTTTATCTAGAATATGGTAGGGTTTCAATCTTTGTCCATTGACTTTGAAATTTTCAGTATTCTCGCTGCATACTTCAATGGCTCCGTGAGGGAATACTCGTACTGCTTGAAAAGGACCGAACCATTAGGATTTTAATTTGCCCGGAAAAAGTCGTAAACGCGAGTTGAACAGCAGCACATGGTTTCCTTCTTTAAAATCTTTTCTCCGTATGTGCTTGTCATGCCAAGCTTTCATCTTTTCTTTATAGATTTTTGCATTTTCGTACGAATCCTATCTAAATTCTTCCATTTCATTCAACTATAGCAATCTCTTTCTACCTGCTGCCTTCATGTCAAATCAGAGTTTTTATTGCCTAGTAGGCCTTGTGCTCTAGCTCAAAAGGTAGGTGAAATGGTTTTTCAAAAGCAAGTTTGAAAGGAGACATTCCAATTAGAGTTTTATAGGTTGTCCTGTAAGCCCAAAGAGCATCATCTAGCTTTATTGCCCAATCTTTTCTTGCAACATTTACTGTCTTCTGCAAGATGCTCTTGATTTCCCGATTTGATATCTCCACTTGTCCACTGGTTTGTGGATGGTAAGGCTTTGCTATTTTATGTGTTACCCCATTTTTCTTCAAAAGTGTCTCCCATGATTGGTTATAGAAATGGGTTCCTCCATCGCTAATGAGAACTCTTGGCACCCTATATCTGGTGAGTATAAATTTCTTTAAGAATTTTACCACCACTCTCGCATCATTAGTTGGTACTGCAACTGCTCCTACCCATTTGGACACATAGTCGACTGCCAATAAGATGTAAATGTTTGAGTAAGATGTCAGGAAGGGTCCCATGAAGTCTATGCCTTATACATTGAATATTTTGACTTCCAAAATCCCATGTAGGGGCATTTCTTCTCTTCTGGACACGTTTTCCATCCTCTGGAACCTATCGTAAGAAATTACAAAACTCTTTGCATCTTTGAAAAGAGTAGGCCAGAAAAATCCTGCTTGTAGTACTTTAGCGGTCATCTTATCCATTCCAAAGTGACCTCCACAAGGCGAAGAATGACAATGAAATAATACTGCTTAGACTTCCTCTTCCGATATACACCTCATTATTCCATCTCCGCATTTCTTGTACACTAAAGGTTCCTCCCAAAAATAATTTTACCTCGGCAAAGAACTTCTTCTCTAGTTGTAGCTTAGATCGGGCAAAATAATCCTGCACACAAGGTAATTAACAAAATTAGCAAACCATGGTACCTTATTATTGTGCACAGCGAACATTTGTTCTCCAGGAAATGAGTCGTCAATTGGAAAATCCATGTCGTCATCAATGTCATCTTCTTGCTTGACTCTAGATAGATGATCAACTATTGCATTCTCTGCTCCCTTCTTGTCCTTGATCTTGTAGTCAAATTGCTGTAGAAGTAGCACCAATCGGATCAATCTCGGCTTTGCATCTTTCTTTGCTATTAGGTATCTAATAACTGCTTGATCCATGTAAATGGTCACTTTCGATCCAAACAAATAATCTTTGAACTTGTCCAACGCCCATACTACTGCTAGAAACTCCTTTTCTGTGGTTGTGTAATTCATGTGCTCCATTAAGAGTTCTACTGGCATAGTAAACAACATATGACTTTTTGTCTTTCCTCTATCTGAGTACAGCTCCTACTGCATAATCGCTTGCGTCACACATAATCTCGAAACGAAAACTCCAATCTAGTGGTCGAATAATCGGGGCTGATATCAAAGATTCTTTCAACCTGCAAAAAGATTTTAAACAATCCTTGTCAAAAATGAATGGCATATCTTTAGCTAAAAGATTACACAAGGCTTTAGAAATTTTGGAAAAATCTCTTATAAATTGTCGGTAAAATCCTACATGGCCCAGAAAACTTCGAATCTCCTTTATATAGAGGATGGTGGTGGCATTTTCTTGATGATTTCCACCTTTGCTTTATCAACCTCGATTCCTTTCTCAAAGACAATGTGTCCAAGAACTACTCCTTCTTGTACCATAAAGTGACACTTTTCCCAATTTATGACAAGATTTACCTCTTCACAACATTTCAGGACTTCTGACAGATTAGTCAAACAATTATCAAAAGAAGTTCCATATACAGAAAAATCGTCCATAAATACCTCCATGATCTCTTCGACAAAATTAGAAAAGATAGTGGTCATGCATCTTTGAAATGTGGCAGGTGCATTACAGAGTCCAAAGGGCATTCATATAAAAGCAAATGTGCCATATGGACAAGTGAATGTGGTATTTTCCTGGTCTAATGGATGAATTTAAATTTGATAGAAACCAGAAAAGCCATCAAGATAGCAAAAATATGAGTGACCAACTAATCTTTCTAAGATTTTATCAATGTATGGCAATGGAAAATGGTTTTTGCAAGTGGCACTATTCAATTTCCTATAGTCAATACACATACGCCATTCCATAACTGTCCTAGTTGCTAGAGTTTCATCATTCTCATTTTTAACTGCAGTAATACCTCCCTTCTTCAGTACTACATGGATTGGACTAACTCATAGACTATCTGAGATAGGATATATTATGCCTACATCTAGCAACTTGGTTATTTCTTTCTTAACTACTTCTTTCATATTAGGATTTAATGTTCGTTGAGCTTTAATTGACGGTTTAAATCCTTCCTCCATTAGTATCCTATGTGTGCATATGGAAGGGTTTATGCCTTTCAAGTCATGTATATTGTATCCTAATATCTTTTTGTGTTTTCTAAGTAGATTCAATAAAATATCCTCCTGATTAGCATCTAATGAAGAATTTATAATTACAGGATATGTAGAGTTTTGGCCAAGAAATGCATACCTTAATCCGGAAGGTAAAGGTTTAACTTCTACCTGTGGTGCTTCCTCCTTTTTATCAGACTGATTTAGATCAAGCTGCTTTTCGTCTTTGGTCTGGAAACTTCTCGGTATAAAGCTTTGTATTTCTTCTTCCACTTCTTCCATCTCCTTAATGTCCTTCAAACAGGAATCTAGTGGATCGGTATGTGTTTCTTTAACAAGTAATTCTATCACCACTTCGTCTATCACATTGACTCGCATGCATTCAGAAATTCTGGTTGGTTGTTTTATCATTTCAAACAAATTGAAAATAATTTCTTCATTGTCGACTTTCAATTTAATCTTTTCTTCTTTTACGTCAATCAATGCTTCGGCTGTAACTAAGAAGGGTCGACCTAGAATGATCGAAATGTGTATATCTTCATCCATTTCCAGCACCACAGAGTCTACTAGAATATAGAACTTTCCAACCTTAATAGGCACATTTTTTACTACTCCGACCGCATATTTGACTGATCGATTGGCAAGTTGCAAAATCACCCTTGTGGGCTTTAGTTCTCTAATATTTATAGCTTCTCGAAAATAGACAAAGGCATAAGGCTCACACTTGCCTCAAGATCACATAGAGCCTTGTCAATCTTCATCGCTCCTGCTTCACATGGTATGGAAAAACTACCGGGGTCTTTCAACTTTGGTGGTAGTTTGTTTAGAATTATAGCACTATAATCTTTAGTGACTGCTACTATTTCACATTCTCCCAATTTAGTCTTCTTCGTTAATATCTCCTTTAAGAACTTGGCATATGATGGCATTTGAGTGAAAACATCCGTGAAAGGGATATTAACATACAATTGCTTAAGCATATAAAAAAATTTGCCAAATTGCTTATCAAGGTTCGCTTGCCTTAATCTTTGGGAAAATGGGATCGGAGGTTCAAAAGCATTCATCCTCCTCTATATATCTTCTTCTCTTAGTCTCTTCAATTCTTCTTCTTTCTTTTTCTTTTTCTCCGTAGGCTCAGATTCTTCCTCCAAGTTCATTGGTTCTTTCTCAGCTAGTCGTTCCTCTTGTTGTCTCAATTCTGGTTCTTTTAAAGCTTTCCCGCTCCTTAGAGCCACTACATTACATTACTCTTTTGGATTTGGAATTGGTTGACTTGGAAGCTTCCCATAAGCTTTAGAATTTGAAAAGCTAAATTGTTGCGCCATTTGATGCTTCATCATCTTTTAATGAGTTATGAGTTCATCGACTTTCTCATTTAATTGTTTGATAAGTTCGTCTTGCGCATTAGCTTTTTACTTTTGATTCTAAAGGAAACTTTTAAACATGGCCTCAAGATTAGATGTCTGATTTGGGTAAGACTATGATTGTGGATTCTGAAAGGGTTGAGGAATATTTGACTTTTGAAATCCAGGTGGTGGTGGTCTCGGATTGTTATTCAAGGTAGGTTTAGGAGCTGGGTTTTGTTGGTTTGACCACAAAAAATTTGGATGATTTCTCCACTCGGTTGTGTTGGTATTTGAGAATGGGTTACCTCGAGGTCTAGGTTGGTAATTATTCTAAATATAACTGGCTTGTTCCACTGTATACTCAGTTGTTCCATACTGATACTCCATCCTCGTAGGACCAATATTTCCACAAACTTCACATCCCATTGGTGGAGTTGCTACTGCATTCACACTTAAGTTGTCCAATTTCTTGACAAGTGCATCAAATTTGGTAGTCAAAAGTGTTGATCCATCTACGTCTAGTAGTCCTGCTACCTTCTTCGTTGTACTTCTATCCTCGTTCCACCAATAGCTACTAGCTGCCATTTCTTTCAATAATCCATAAGCTTCATAGATTCTTTTCTTTAAAAATGATCCAGCTGCAGCAGTGTCTAGTGCACTTCGAGTAGTTGGTGTTGCTCCATCCTAGAATGGTTGCACCAAAGCTGACTTCTCAAATCCATGATGTGGACACTGGCGTTAAAGATCTTTGAATCTCTCCCATGCTTTGTAGAGTGTCTCATCTTCCTTCATTCAAAAATTAGAAATTTCCTTCCTCAGCCTTGTAGTCTTACTAGGCGAGAAATATTTTTGAAGAAAAGCATAACTCAATTCATCCCAGTTAGTGAATGATCTAGTAGGCATAGAGTGTAACCAAAGTTTTGCTCTATCCCGCAATGAAAAAGAAAATAGCCTCAATTGAATTGCTTCATCTGATGCACCATTTATCTTCAGTGTATCACAAATTTCTAGAAATGTGGTGATATGAACATTGAGATCTTCATCTAGTTGTCCTGCGAACGGCGATTGTTGCACCATAAAAATTAGAGACGGTTTGATCTCGAAATTGTTGGCTGCTATTGGCAGTCTTATGACAGCTGGTTGCGCTCTTTCGAGATCCGAAACATTCAAATCTCATAAATTTCTTTCTTCAGCCATCTTGTTCAGTTGTTGTTCTTTATTTTCGATCTCGACTCTAACTTGGTTCTGTTCAAGAATCTTCGGTTGGTCTGCTAGTTCGACTCTTCCTAAAATTGTGTCTGCACTTCTGCGTCTCCTCGATATAGGACTATGCCTTCCTCTCTGATACCTCAGGTTTTCTTTTCTCAAACTGCAATTTGATCTTTCAATTTCTTAATCAAGAGGTATCAATTCTGCACTTCTTGATCTTAGCATAAAAGATTAGTCCGCTACACGATGAGAAAAAGAAAGAAAAGAATTTCTTTTTTTTTGAAAATTAAATTTAATTAATTGAAAGAAATAATACTTAAATTAAATAAAATAAAATGAATACACCAAAATAATTAAAGAAAGAAAAGAAAAGAAGAAAGAATAAAAATGTCATATATATTTTCAAAAATTAAATTAATCAATTAGGTAAAAGAAATTAAAAAGAATTAGAAAAATAAAAAAAAGGAAAATAAAAGAATAAAAGTTTTAAAAAAATAATGAGATAAATTAAATAACTAGAAAAGAAAAGAGATGAAAATAATAATAATAATAATAATAATAATAATAATAATAATAATAATAATAATAATAATAATAAATAAAAAAATAAAAAGAAAAGAAAATAAGATAAACTCACGAAAATGATAAAAAAATTAAAGATTAAATAAAGCAACTAATTTAAGAAAAAAAAGAAAAAAATTTAAAATAAAATTAATATGAAAAGAAAAGAAAATTAATATTCATAAATTAACTAATCAAAAGAAAAATTTAATTATAAGTTATATTATATTATTAAATTATATAACTATATATATATTTTTTAGAAACTAATTTAAATTAAATAAATAATATTTAAAATAAAAAAGAAGGAAAATAAAGTGGTATACAAAAAGAAAAAAGAGAAAAAATTAAAATATTATTATAAATAAATAATTTTTCTTTCAAAATAGTAAATATTGATGTAGACAATGTGAAAATCCAATAAAGAGAGAAAATCATGTAAAATGGATTTATATTCTTATTTTAATATTCAAAATGAAGCTAAATTTAATTAAAATAAATAGTAAAATATATGCATATTTTGTTGTTATCATCTTTCTTGCTCTCTTTTATTTTATATTTTATTAATAAAGTTTAAATTTTATTTGTATTGTAAGATTAATATTTGTAATGGTAATATACTTTATTTTTATTTTCAAGTATTTCGATAGAACTATGAGAATTTTATGTCACGACTCAAAACCGTGGGCCGGACCGGCACTAGAACCTAGGTAAGTTTAAGGCCCCCGAGGCCCGTAGTAAGCCTAAACTATTAAAATTCATTTCTATTATCATTTGATTAAGAGAATAGTAAGCCCATATTATGACATTATTCATAAATTAATCAGAGTTAACATTTCTGATCCAACCTTAATATTAAATACTGTTCATAGTTCGGACCCATATCCATTTAATAAAAATACATTCTCATGTAAACATTTATTTGTCATAATATGATCAAACTATTCTTATCATATAGTCTCCAAATATTCAAAAAAACACTCCACAATTTTTTATAATCACATGATAATTTCTTTTACATAACTAAATATTAATTAAACATCCTAACTGCGAAATTAAATAAAATATGCGGAAAACCACAAATATTAACAAATAATTCATACTAACATGTTCGAATCTCTGCGAAGAAGGAAGCAGAGTTTTATAAACTAACGATACTTTTATTTCCTGAAAAATGTTTATGGAAGGAGGGTGAGTTTCACTAAACTTAGTGAATAATAATAAAAAATGCAAACCCACACATTCAGGCAGTATGCTTTCACAATATATAAAATGGACATACTTTCACGAGCACATGACACAACATCAGCATTTTCAAACAAATCACATTCAAATATTTACAACATGTGAAAATTAGTCAGCGAAGTCACAAATCCACCTATTGGCCCCCAGCCAATTTCCATTATAATAATATACATATATCGGGGAGCCAATTCCCCATACCTGGCCCACTGACCCATAGTGACACACGTCGTCCCATAGTGACACACGTCGTCCCAATTTGGCACGTGTCATACATCAGCATGTGCAAACAAATCACATTTAGATTTTTACAACATCTGAAAATTGGTCAGTGAAGTCACAAATCCACCTATTGGCCCCCGGCCAATTTTCATTATAATAATATATATATAACGGGGAGCCGATTCCCCATACCTGGCCCACTGACCCATAGTGATACACGTCGTCCCAATTTTCAACCAGATTCAAAAGCATATTATTTCACATCGCAATTATTCACCGAATATATTCAATACAATAAGTGCAACATATGAATGTAATTAAGGGCGAAAATTGTATAAATTTATGGAATCGAAATATTATATATCAAAGACTGAGATTATAGAACTGGAATATTATATTTGGAAGATGAAGAATATCAATATAACAATAGAAGTAGGAAA
>CANUEX010118756.1:0-18565 GCA_948099535.1 Jatropha multifida | reverse complement strand
ATGGGTGTGCCACACGAGGATCGGAGGCTTAGCATGAGAGAAGGAAAATTTATCTTGGGTAGGACATGTATAGGGTATATTATGGCATGTATAAAAATATTATAAGAGATTGAATTATATATATTGAGTTTGTAAATTAATGAGATTTATGATTAATTAAGAAGTTTTATCTTATTGTAAATTTATGGTGTGCAATTATTTATAATTAATTCTTCGAATGAATGGTAATATAATATGATAGAATCTAAGTTGATTGATAGGAGTGTTTAGAAGTGCTGTGTAATTTATTGTATCGATTTGGAGTTTGGGGTTTGGAAGAATTAATATTGAAAGGATTTTAGTTTTCTTTGTGTAGCAAGTAAATTTTTAAGGAAAACTCTTGCGGATTTTTTGTAGGAATTTCCTTAAGCTCTTAAATAAGTAAAAATAATATTATATTACTTGCCTCCTTATGAAAATTTTGTCACTTCTAATATATATTTTGGATTATTAAGTAAGATAAGACGGTACTCCAGCATCAAATCTGGCACTCATCGTTGGGTCCCCCGAAATTCGGCGGTGGGTGTTATAGTAATCTTGCGATAAGGAGTACCGAAAACATAGTCACTGATAATGGAAAACAATTTGATTCAGCATATTTTTGCAATTTTTTTGATAATTGAAAAATCAAATTGCATTTTACATTAGTGGCGCACCCGCATACAAATGGGTTAACGTAAGTTACTAACCGAACTATTTTGCAAGGGCTAAAGAAAAGGTTGGATGCAGAAAAAAGAAATTGTGCGAGTGAATTAAACAATATACTGTGGGCAAATCGAACGATAATAAAACGAGCAACTGGCGAAACCCTATTTTCCTTAGTCTATCGAATAGAAGCAGTAATCCCAATCGAGATAGGCACACCAAGTGTTCGAATTATGCATTTCAATACAATAACCAATGATGAGAACATGAGATTCGCCCTTGATCAACTAGAAGAACGGAGAAACTGAGCCGAAATACAAGCAGAAGCCTACAGAACGCAAATGATGCAATTCTATAGTAAAAGAGTTAAAGAAAGATGTTTTCAACCCGAAGATTTAGTCTTAAAAAAGACAAAAATCACAAAGGGAATAGCAGGAGTTGGCAAATTAGGTCCAAACTGGGAAGGAGCATATAAAGTAACACAAAGAATAGGGCCAAGTGCCTATAGAATTAAATATGTAAATGGCAAATAACCACCACAAACATGGAACGCAGAGAACCTGCGAAAATATTATGTATAATGTATTAGAGGAAAAATAGGCTTTTTTTTACCTAAGTTTTAGGATCTTAGGAAAATGGATGTAAATGGGATAGCTCAAGAAAGCTATAGGGTTAAAATGATCCTAACAAATAGGTTTTTTTTTTTGTCTTTTTCTGAAGAAAAATAAAAAACAATAGTTGATTATATTGGTACCATACACATTCTTTATAAAATGAAAAGCGAAATGGCTGAACTGCTCTAGAAAAATAAATAAAATATACATCACGAGCCTAAGTAAGCTCGGGATAGAAAAGAGTTAGAGAACTCAAATCTGAAAAGGCTGAATATGTTTTATTTATAAATGTACGTACATACAGAATACTTAAAAATTTTTTACAATCATCAACTATGTTGCTCCAAATGGGGAGATCCTCCTTGCACATCAGAACGTAAGGGAGAGCTTACACTCACATTTTCACCAGGATCAATGAGGGGAATGTCACTGATAAAATCAAAATTGCCATTTGGATACAGAGCCTGAAGAGCAATAATAATCCGCTCTTGGAAATTATCAACGATATCCACAATCCTGTTCAGCGCTTCATCAGTCTCCTTTTGGGAGGCTTTTATATCTTTTTTCAGCTGATCACATTGCTCGTCAGCCTTAAGCTTAGCTTGCTCGAGCTCAATTTTTTCTTTCTCTAATTGAATATTTCTCGAGCTTGTGATCAGGGCTATATCTGTAACCTTCCTATACTCATCATTAAGCTGATCTAATTGCTCTTTTAAAGTATAGATCTCCTTATTATGAGTAATGGCAGCATTATCTATCATTTCCTTAGCAATTTCAGCCATCTGGATAGCCTCATTCCTAGATACCTCAAGTTTTGCACAATGGCTATGCAGCTTTAAGACCCTTTTCTTTATGACTGCAACTTGTTGAACAACCTAACAACATAGGGGGGAATGTAAAAAATAGCACAGGAAGCAGAATGAAAAGAAAACAAGATAAAGAAGATAGTAGACTAATAAAAAAATTATTATAGTTCATTTGGTCAAAAATTGTATCTTCCTTCATGGAATCATAATACTTCCAATCTTGAGAAAGTACTGAAAGTCCAACTAGATCCCTACTAACTAGACTATGCAAGCAAGATGCAGAGGAACATCATCCTTAGATGGTGACTAAGCAACATTAGTTTCCCCACAGGAGATTGTAGGAAGAGCAAGTGATGTCCTCACAATGCTCAGACTTTCTACTTGTTCAGGGATCGCGGGTTGAACAAAGTTAGGAGTAGTAGTGGTATCGCTTTATCTCATATTCGATGCTGGGGTGACTTAATCGGTATCATCATCCTCATCTCTCAATACTAAACCACTCGCTCTACTTGGTTGAGTGGGAACAAACTCTCCCTCTTTTTTCTTCTTTTTTCCTCCAGTCTTCTGGCAAGATCCCCACCAGCCATATCTATCAAACAAAGCAAAATGTTAAAAGTTAGTTAGGAAATACACAAAGTAGAAGCCAAAGATATACCTTCTCTATTTTTCCATTTTCCCGAACGAGTAGAAGGGTATTCCAGATCAAGAAGGCGAACAAGATGAATAGGTTTTAGGGCATATTCAAAAAGAGCTTCAATACTAGCTCTTTCCCTTTGAGTGATAGAATGGTCCTCCCTGAACGAGGGAACTGATCGAGACCAAGAAGTGTTCACCTCAATGTCTCGCGGGTTTTTCACCACAAAGAATTTTTCCTTCCATCTGCCCTTTAAAGAAGTAGTCAACCCATCAAAGATACAAAGACCGTCGCGGGCAGAGAGGTGAGGATGATCTTCTCTTTCTCTGATACATAAAGTGTATAGCCCATTAACAACGAAGGGAGAAAACTCCAGATTAGATCTCTAGGCCAGGTGGCAAAGTCCTAACACAATTCTAATGTTTTTCGGGGCAAGCTATGACATAGTAATTCCGAGCTCTTAAGGTAGTCGCACGGCTTTGGTTGAATGGGGACTCGAACACCCGCCCTCAAATCCTCCTCATATAAAATCAAAAATTGGGACGCTGCTCAGTGTTGGCCCGAACATCATCAACCACAAACAAAAGTTCAAACTCAACAGGAATGACATACTTAATTCGAAGCTTTTCCATATCTTTAGAACCAAATAGAGAGCGCAGCTGTACTAGTCTATTTTCTTTCATTGCAGGATTTCTTCCTTTTTGCAAGTTCCATAGTTTTTTCCAAAGGGCAGGATCGACCACTTGGGCAACTAGCTGCTTTTCTTCCTATTGTAATGCCAGAAGTTGGAACCCTTTTGGAAGTTTATGTAGCGACTTCTATGGTAGCCAGAATACGACTTGATGGGAAATCACTGGTTCTAATGTTCTCAGAACGATGAACTAGAGGTTTCTAAGGCAATGTCTTTGCCTTTGCCCTTATTGGTGGGGGGAGTAGCCATAAGGAAAGAAAATAGGAACAAGAAATGACGATAAAAATTAAATTTTTGCACAAGTTTGTAATTACCTCTTTCGTAGAAAGGTTCGTCGAGAGAAAAATCCAAGATTTGGAGTTTTGATTTATAGACGCCTAAAAATGGAGGAAGGATGAAGTTTAAAATGCCAACAAACTGAAAGGACACTCACGCCAGCAAACTGAAGGGTCACTCTTTAATGAAGTGTTCAAAAGGCACGCCATTTCAAGAGGCATCGGTAAACTTAAAAGTCACATCCACTAAAAGCAAACAAATAATGAGCTAACGCTTAGGGCTTACGCAGAAGTTTAAATAAATGGCTAATCAATCTATAAAACTCGAACACATGAAAGAGTGAGGGTCAAGATAAGCAAAAGCCAAACATAAATGATTCGGCACACTTTTGGGGGACTTTTGATAACAAAGAATCTGTTCGGTATTTATCGAACAGTATTTTGACTAAGTCAAGGGCTAAACAATGAGAGTGACATCAAGACCTGAGCAACATAACACCCAAATAGAGATACACCCGAGCAATGTCACAATCGAACAAAGTTTAAATTTTGTAACGCTCAATAAATGTCTGGTCAAAAGGAGTCATTAAAAGTCATTAAAAGTCAAGAATATTATTTGGCATTTATAGTTAGATTCTAGCTTCAGCAGTTATAATCGAAATTGTACAATAAAAAGGGAATGTAATAGGAAAGAGGACACAAGATAAGTTTACTTAGATACTGAAAGCATTTTCAAAAATTACACTCATCAATAAGCAATGATTAATTAGATATAGTAGGAACTGAATGGAGATACTTGTGTAATTAAGAGAGGATTCATCACCCTAGGTAAATTAAAAAAAAATGTTCTAATTGTTCTCTATTAGTATTGATTAAGAAATCGTTGAGCAAAGTAGAATGAAATTAGCAAATTAGATTTGGAATTTTATTAAACTAATCAATGGCTAAGATTAAGAGAATTAATATGATTTAGTAAAGCAGACATACTCTATGCCTAATTATTAAATCAGAACATTAATTGTTGGCTCAAGAGCTATTATAACCTTAATTTTTTTATGATAAACAAAAATAGTAAATTGAAATAAATTATTATATAGTGTGCTTCTAAGGTCTTTTGCAGAAATTAATTGAAGGAGTTTCATCAAATTGAAGACTAAAGCTCATCCAATTGAAGATAAATAAGGCTACTTAAAGAATTAAAAGCAATGTAATTTGTAAGTTAGCCTAGTTTAAATTAGTCTAGTTCAATTTATTAAGATAGAAAGATAAGTCATGCCTATTATAGCTAAATCAAAATAATCTTTCTTATATTTCTAAAAATATTTACTTAAAAGAGATATTTTTGTTAAGATAATATTTCTTGAATTATTAAGAGGGAAAATGCATTTCAAATTTCATCTTTCAAAATTAAAAATACATTTCTTTTGGGTAAAAAGATTTTGGAGGTAAAAATGAAACTTAAAATTATCTTGGGCTTTGTAATTTGAAAAGACCAATTTCCATAAAAAATCATAAACCCAACTCTTCCCTCTTTTCTTGCAAAAAGTATTACCACCAATTTTCCTTTTCTTCCTTTCTTCTTCTAATGTTAAACTCTCTATCTAACGGGAAGAAAATTTCGGCTTGAGTATAAAACATGGGCTGGCAAAAATTTTCATGCATGAGAATGAAAAATTGATGTAGAATATCATTATTCAAATCCTCTCATCTCTCTCTTCTTTATGTTTTTCATGAATATTTTCTAACCAAGAGAAAAATGATTGTTTTGAGAAGAGATTTGTATTTTCTGGTTTTTAAACTTCAAAAACTCTCATCTCAAGTCTTTCACCTCTTCTTGATCTTCTTCTTCTTCTCCTTCTTTATGCTGTAAATGCTCCACGTTAAAAGGAAGAAGATGAACAGTAATTTTGTTGAGAGATTTTTCAAAACTGATCTGAAAACCTTTTAAAATCTCTTTCCTAAGCTTAAATGGGCATAACTTTCTTTCTATTATAGGTTTGTGTAATCTAAAATAGAGTAGAGGAAAAACTTAAATGAAAAATTTTGTGTGAGCAAAGCTTGGGTAAAGCTTGTGCAATTTGAATAATCAAGTAAATGTGTGAGAGTGTGTATAGTAGTCAAAAGAAGAAAGAGGAGAAAAATAATACAGTCATTTTTATAGTGGTTTGGCACTTTTCTCGCCTACATCTACTCCTCAAGAATCCATCTTGAGTTCCTCCACTATCAAACTCTTTTATGATAAAGGGATATTAATTACACCGACAAATCATGAACTGAAAGGTTAAGTCAAATCACTTTGACTTTTCAAATATTTGGATAGTCTCTACATGTTGCTAAATAATATACTTAACTTTCAAATATTAATTGATTAATTTAATTTATATTTATTGCCATTATATTTGCAACCTAGAAAGTCACAGGCATAAAAATAAATATGAAAAAACGAAAACAAGAAATCGAATCAAGTATGAGTTGATTAAAAATAAATTTTGTGAAGTTAAGGACAAAATTATAATTTATATTTGATTGCAATTTTACTTAAATTATTAAGTATTGACTTAATTGATTTATATTTAAAATTTATTAAGATAAATTTTAGATTAAATAAACCAAATACATTAATTATGATTTATTTATTTAAATAGTTAAATAAATAAATATAATTAATTAAATTAAAAATCCTAGCTATATATATATAATCCTGAAACAAAAAAAAAAATTTAAAAAGCTGAAGTGGAATTCTCATATTTGAGTATTGCTTTTTATCTTTTTTATAAATTTTATAAATTTTTAATAATTTTTCTATATTTTTATTTTTATATCTATATCTAAAATTTAAAATTTTGAATAATTTAAAATTTAAAATTTTTGAATTATTGATTTTAAAACTTTGAAGTTTTGAATTTAAAACTTTAAAAATTTTTAAATTTTTAAATTTAGAATCTTAAAAACTTTTAATTTTTTTTTTTATCAATATACCTATATATATATACCTCTTTCAATGATTATTTTTTACAATGATTTTTTTGTTATCTTTTATCATTTCTTTCAATTATTTTGTTTCGATTTTACAGGTTTTGTTTCTTTTCATGTATATGTTAATGTTGTTTTTCAGGTTTTGATTAGTAAAAATATGACAAGCAAAACTTCAATCTATATAAATACCGCATCTTTTTCTCTGATTACAGTAATGTTAGTTTAATTATTTGATTTTTTTTTATAATTTTTTAATTTTATAAAATGATCTGTATATAGAAATAAATGTATACAGAGAAAGAGAAAGAAACGAATATAGAGCAAAGATAAGAACAGAAAAAAGACTGATATCAATTAAATCTCATTATTTTGATAATTTATTTTTATCTTAATACAATTAGTTTTATGATGTTCAATATATATGTTATAATTTTTTTTAATTTATTTGTGTAGTTTTTATACTTATAAATAAATGTCAGTTTTATTTATTTATTTATTTATTATTATTATTATTTTGCTCTTTTTTTCTTTATTTTATTTATTTTGCTTCTAGGTACGAAGTTAAAGATAAATCTAAATATTAAATTTAATAAATAGATTTAAAATAACAAAGGAAGCTAATAAAATAATATCTACAAAATTTAAAAAAAATATATTTAATAAATTGACAAGATAGATAATTGATATTCTTATCATTTAAATTTAAATTTTATTATTTAAAAATTAAAAAATTATATATAATGATCATATTTTTAAATTAATATTCATTTATGATAATTATTTATATCTATATTCAATTTTGAAATTTTTTTTATTAGATCATTTAAGATATTTTTTTAAATTTAAAAATTAGTGCTTATTTAAAATAATTATCTATATTCATATTTTCATTTGACTATTTAATTTTTTTCCATCTATTTACAATAATTTTATATTTTTATAACTATATATCTTTACTATTATATTTATGTTTATTTGCAAAAATTTTATATATATCTATATATAATGTGGTTACTCTATTTTTTATATAAATATTTATTTTATATGTATAAAAAAAATTTTAATATAATTTATAATAATAAAATAATGAAACAACTCGCGCTAACATGAACTTTTGCCTAATTAATATATGTATTACGATTTATTTATTTAAATTATTTAAATAAATCAATAGGTGCACGTAAATACACATACATATATATATATATTAGTTATAATTTATTTATTTAAAAGGCTTAAATAAATAATTATAATTTATTTATTTATGACATAAGGTTTTTCTATATAAGGTTTAATAAAAATATACACTGTAACAGTTGTTACTCATAGCCACAATACAAAAACAGAGAGCTTATGATAGCTAGCACTATCATGCGCTCTAACCTCTCAACCCTCTAAAATAGTTTTAGAATTTTTCGATTGTTCATTCATATAGATACTACTAGAGGCCGGACATTCAGACGGCTTGTGATTTGCAACAACTTAGTCATTTAGATCAAAGTTTTATAGAATTTTCAAAAGAGGTATTCTTTTAAATAAAATTTTATTGCTTTATTCGTTTAAATGGATTCTTATTGACATAATTATTTGTTATAATTATATTATTTCACTGTGTATATTTGATATTAAAACTCAACAATTACTTAGGAACGTAGCAAAATACATTAAATTAATAAAGTCCAATTATCAATTAATTAAAATTTCTATCAGCTATCACCTACTATAACAAACTTACAACCTAGTGTTCAACTATCAATCAAATCCCCTCCTCATTATTCACTTGACATTGTTAAAACTTCCCTGAAAAAAAAAAAGCAATAAAAACTGATTTCACTTTTAAAAAAATTGAAATAAAACTTACTCTTTTTTCATAAAATTATACATATATATAGTGTAGTTGAATAGTTTAAATAATTAATCATTTCTACTGTAAAGAAATAGTATAAGCCAACAAAGTTGATCTGAAATCATTTTGTGAGTCCAACGGATCATAACCCATTCATAAGGATATCCAAACCCATCTGAAATTATCCAAATCTATAACGAAATGAAATTAGAAATTAATTGTTTTGTTCTTTTGTTCTCTTTTATGCATCATTCCCCATTTAACCAGATTTGTCGTATTAATTAATTTATTTTGCAATGCCTTAAGTGCTTTACGCTATTGCAATATGCTTTTCAGTCAATTCATCATAATTGTTTTATTATTTTTTTAATTACTGTTAACATATTTTAAAAATGCCAATATCTACATTAATTAATTATAGATAGTAATGAATTCTGGATCATGTTTTAGATCTTCTAGTTACTGTGTGCCCATATCAAGGATCAAAATGGATTTATCCGCTCTCTCTTTTTTTTTTAAATAAGAGTTTATTTATCAATATTAATTATTTTAATCGCAGTTAATTATTAATTTTTAACTGATAACTGTTTAAATTAAAAGTGTTCGATAAAATTAATTATTATTAATTATTTAATTAGCTAAATTTAAAAAAAAAACAAATGATTGTTAAAAGAATTTAATTAAATGCTTAACATCGGAGTATATTTAGAGTTTTCAACCTCTAAAAATTATTAGAAAAATTACATTACCGTATGATAGATTTAATCAATCAATAGAAAAAGAGTTTTGATTTGATTAAAATGTTAAAAATTAAGCTAAATCTGTGGGCCAATAGGTGAAAACATAACATATTTAAGTAGAAGAAAATCAAATTATTAATTTTTCTTATTATATATTTTATGAACATCGAATGGCAAAAAATGTGTCAAATTAAAATCCATCTAAATGTTTGTATATAGCAAATTAAAGATTACGAAGAGGGAAAAAAAAAAAAGAGTGGAGAGAGAATCCGTGGTACGTTGTCAGCATCGTTGTCGACGACACCTCTACCATAAGCAGAGTAGACAGCTCATAAACAAGTTATCGGAAATGTTGTTCCATGAGATTAATAAATTAATTAATTAATAAACATAAAACAAAAGGGTTTTCTTGTGTGGCACTAAGGATCAATTCAACTGCTCTCTTTGATTAATTATCTATTAAATAAATGATATATAAAGTTGACAGCTTAGAATCAAATATTGTAATGAGCATACGACTTGGTCAGCTTAATAATTTTTTTCAACACACTTGCTCTTTTTTTTATATTTTATTTTTTGGTAACCTCAATTGTTTTATGTCCTAACTACCTTTCACGTTTCTCAGACTATTTCTTCTCCTTCTGCCTCTAGTCATCATCATTATCATCACCCATACTAGTAATTACAAATTAATATAATTTTAAGAATAAAAAAAAAAAAAACCTAGTCATGGTTGTTTTGATATTAGGAGGACAAAAGCCTCATTTTCCCACAAGGAACAACAAGACACAGGTCCTTACCTATTATGATTACAACCTTTTACCTTGCAGGATAAGCTTTTCCTCCATCCTTTATTTTATCTATCACAACTTTTTTTAAAAGATTATTACCATAACAAATTTTTTTATGGTGTTTACAGTAAATCTTATGGATGAATATTCTCTGCATGTCATTAACTACTTGATACTGGCTGCATACATAGACAAGGACTTTGCAACTTTAACTTTTACGCATCGGAACTTTGTAAATAACTTATCGTGCAATTAAATTTATTAGTTTTAGCAATGTTGTAAATCTTTGGATATTAATATTAATAATTTTTAAGATTTATTTGCTTTTATCGATCTAGGTGACATAACTTTTGAAATAATAATTTTTAAAAATTTCAATTTTTTAATAAATATTTATTTGATCAAATTTTATAAGTTAAAGTGTGTAATAAAATGATTTTAAAAATTAAAGTGAAAGTTGAAGGTGTATTGACATAATTTTGAGATAACGTAGGAGAGTTAATATGATTTTCCAAAAAAGAAAAATTTATAAACTACTTTCTAAATTAATATGTTTTTCTTAGGGAAAAATTTAATATTTTTCTATTTCTTTCTATTTAATTTCATTGAATTCTTATAAATACAATAGTCTACACATTTCTAATATTATATATGTATAAGCTAAGTATATTCAGAAAAAAAAAAGGTCTATACGTATATGTAAAGTTTTATTTATTATTGTTTTTATGCATAATTTTAAAGCAATCGTTCATTATTTATTTCATATCAATTAATTTGAAAATTTTTTACAAAATTAAGATTATATAACCAAAACTTCCTTAATTTTGATTTCTGGTACTATAATAAAATTTTCATTATATTTAAAACCTTTTTTTATTTAATAATATTCAATTTTGTAATCATTTTAATCTATTATAACAATTATATTAAAATATTTCAATTTATTAACATATGGTAATGTTAGAAGCATTCACTGGTTGTGCTAAAAAGATTAGCATTCGGTAGATAGCAGCTAGAGATGGCTTCATACTAAAAATTGAAGCATTTACATATACTTAGAGTCTGATGGATACAAATAATTGCCAAAATGCATATACTCACCCGTTTCCTTCTATGTGGCTATTAAAAACTTTTATAACTTATAAAGTTTTTTAATAAATTTTTCAATTTATAAAATTAGATCGATTAAACACCTATTCAATAATTGAAAAATGTAAAAATTATGTTCTAAAAAAATATAGTAACTATACACCGAGAAATATGTAACATTACCAAAATTCATAACTTTAAGAGCACTAAATGTCTTATAAAGTTTGGGGTACCATTACACACTTATCAAATAGTTGAAAATTTGAAAAATTATATTTTAAAAAAATATACATCAAATAAATATTTTGTATATAAAAACTAAAAGCAATAAAAATCAAAATTCATAATTTTAAGGATACGCATACATCTCTTATCAAGTTTGGGTTATTTGATAAAAATATTTACACCCTCTACAATTAATGGCTGCAAACCCAAATGTTGGTTAACTTAATTAGCATCATCAATATCTCAGAATTGCTAAATTAAAAAGCATTAGGACAAATATTTGATTAATTAAAGAATTGTAAGCATATTCTAAACTTAGGTGCATTAAGGAATCAAATGCAATTCCCAATTCATAAAATTGTGGAGGCAATGCAAACACAGACAGAATGATCCATTCCCAAATGGAGAATAAAGTCAGTTGAAATTAATAACTACTTCTTTTCAATATATTTAATTCTGCCCTTGTCCTTGTAAAACCTACCTGGCTAAACTTTTGAAGAGGATTATATATAATTATTATTATTATTCACTCCCATTTTAATAGCAACACAATGATTAGAATTCATTAATTTTTAAAAAATACATAATAGAATGTCTAAATTATAATTTTTAAATGTAAATATAAAATAAATTATACTGGGTAAAATTAAAAAAATAATATAGTCTTAAAATTCTTGATAAGTAATTAAAGTAGAACATGTTAGAATATCTATTTGTTGCCACTAACACGAAACTGACGAATTGTTAAATTCCACTCTAATTTAATTACCATTAGTTAAAAAGCTGAGATATTATATATTTACAGCAGTGATTTGAGGATTGAATTGACTGATCAATGGAGAAATCAATCATTAGAATTAGTACTGTTGTGTACTTAAATTAACTTCAAACCAGCAGTAGCATATAACACATGCATTTTCAAAAGCATCAATCTATTTCCTTAGCTAGATGAAGTAGATGCAACCAAACATTGGCTTAACCCTAACAAAATATTACTATTATATCATTATCTTTTAGTTTTTTCACTTAGTATATTTGGGTTGAGTTAGGATATACGAAGGAGGCCTTTTGGCTCGAATTTAGATTAAATGTTAAATTTTTCTTGGGCACAATTAATTAATTAGTGAAAAAAAGAAAATCTTATAGTTGATAAAAATAATAATAATAATAAGAAGAAGAAGAAGAAGAAGAAGAAGAAGAAGAAAGTAGTACTACAACAACTAAAAACCCTCTAAAAAGGCCAATAATCCCAATCGCAATATGCTGAAAAATCATAACTTTAAGGCAGTAAACAAATTACCTTCCTAGTTGGAGATAGAACCATTATGCATTCTTTTGACCTAATTTAAGTATTTTAGCTCCCTGAAGTAGATGATCTATACAAGCCAATTTCAAAGATTGGGTATTGAGTTCTTTAATGAAGATAAAAAGATTAATTTCCTTAGCTAGTATGAAGAAGAAAATGAAGAGGGTTGAGAATAATAATCAATGGAAATATCCTCTGAGGCCTTCTTATTCTTATCTGGGTGTCTAAATCCCTAAAATCAAAATTGCTCTTGGCCAGTAACTTCTGTTGAAACAGATGAAAAGAGAATTTAGACCACCTAATAATTAAATGGAATTCGTCTAGCTAGTTGATTACATAAAACAAGTAATTACTAGAGGAGTTGCTCCAACGAAAAAAAAGAAAAGGACAGAAGCAAAGTTTGTGTGTGTGTGTGTGTGTGTCATATGGGGGAATAGTTTAGCACCAGGCAGTAAGTATTGGCAGTGGACAAGCTGCTTGGATTTTTGATATATGTTGTTTCTTTACTTCAAAAAGAGAAAAAGATTTTGAAGACAGAAAGATTAGTTAGTACAGAAATTTAAGCTATTTGTGTGTTGATTAGATGATTCCCAAGAAAAACAGATCAAGAAAATTAAAGTCAGCTATTCAACTTGTAAATGGTACTCTCATGGTGCTTATACATTATACACATAATCCAACAACGAAAGGAATCCCCATTTCTAATTAAAAACCCTTATCTGTATGTTCTTTCTTTTAATTAATACTGTCATATTTATTCCCTACTGAAAACAATGCAATAATAATAATAATAATAATTTTTTTAAAAAAAAAAAATTGCATTCCCATATGTCAATTCCCACGAACAAGTGTTTATTTCAAAGACCGAAATTCGTGTTAGAACTTTTTTTTTTTCTAATGAAAAGAAAAATGGTAGCAGAGAATAAGTCCAAACATGACACCCATAGGTGAAATCCAAAGAGGAAAGATTGGAAGAAAACCCTAGTTACTACATGTTATAGCGCTACTAATAAATTTATTGGTCGATTGCAGTTTTCAATGAACACATAAAAAATATAGTGAATACATTCGCAAACTCATTTTTAGAATTAAAGAGAAAGAAGATAATAGTTCCACAATGAACAAGAAGATGACTTTTTCCAGAAACCATAGAAAAAAGAGTACTCTAAAAACTAAAAACAAAAAATTGAAAAGAGAAAAAAAAAAGAAGAAGAAGAAGAAGAAAAGAAGAAAGAAAGAGACACCCTAAAAACATCACAGGAGATAAAGAAGAAGATGAGAAGAGGAAGAAACATGGTGATGTGATGATGCTGAATACAAGAGTCCATGAAATTTAGCTAACCTTAATCATCCAACAAAGCCCATGATGGATCTCGTGTCGCTATGTATGAACTGCTTCAAATCCGAAACAAAAGTCACAAATTTGGGTAGCTTAACGTGAAATTCTTATTGTTGCTGCCTTTCTCTTAGAACGGAGTCCTATTACCGGAGTTTCCTGCCCACCCATCTACCGGCAACTGCACATTAGGGGGCATATTGAGTGGTAGATTAAAAAATGGCAATCCACCAGATGTCGCTGCTGCCCCATCAGGAAAAGGGTTATTGCCTGCTCCACCACCACTACCACCGTCTCCACCACCACCGCTACTCTGCATCTGCAACTGCTCGTCTTCTTCCAAAGGTAGCCTTTCATATGCCACGTTGGTGAATGATGCAGCGATGACTATTACCGGTCCAGCTGCGGTCAGCTCCCCTACAACGCTTCCTCCTACCACCTGCCCTTGTCCTCCGGCGAGAAAGATTGTTAGACTAGTTGCGCCAGGTGGAGCTGGAGGAGGCAAGAAAGATCCGGATAAAGATAAGATCTCAAATCTTCCATGTAAAGTAACAATTGCTCCGGCGGCTGCTGGTTGTCTTATGCTTACATTAGTTACCGTTCCAGCTCCGCTAAGTATGCAAATCCCCCGCTGCCGTCTACGGGCGTAGTTTGCCACGCATTCAAACACATCACATCCGCTACCTACTTCAAGAATGTGAGCTCGTAAGGTATTAGCACTCTCTCTAGTTATTATGACCGGAGGTTTGGGTTTATTTTTCGAACCCGGTGGACGACCCCTAGGCCGGCGGGCGACGATATCTCCTGGTCCGCCAGAGTTTGCAGCTGTCCCGACTAGGTCAAGGCCTTGATGAGTGCCGTCTTCATGTTGTTGATGTTGGTCAGGGGAGAAGTGAGAGACAAGAGCACCACCAGCTCCACTGGCGCGATTGGAGTCGTGGTCTTCTGATTCGGGTTGGCGTTGGAGATGAAGATCAGGTCTGTGGTGAAGCTGGTGAACGTAACGAGAAGTAGTGCCTAAATCTAAACCAGCCATGCCAACATCAAAAGGAAAGAAAACAGGAAACCAAGGTGAAATGAATTTTTTAAAATGATTAAAAAATAGTATAGATGATTAAAAACTGTTTGTGGGTTTTGTTTGATAATTTAATTAATAATAGGATAAGACATTTATAGTTTTTAAAAAAAAAAAAAAAAGAAAAAAGGAAAGGGAAAGGAAAGAAGCTTCAGAACGCCAAGAAAATAAAAGATTTGTCATGTGTATTTTGAAAGGAAAATCAAACAAGAAAAGAGACAGAAAGAGGAGCGATCGACTGCAGAGAAGGGAAAGGGGAGGGAAGAAGGAAAGAAAGGAGAGAGAAAGGGGACAAAGACTCAAAACGCAGTCATTTCTCTCATACCCAAAAGTTTAAATATATTTACATATATCTATCTATATAGAATAATCATTTGTTTAGAATTTCTTTTTTAATTTATTTTATTTTCCGAGTTGGAGGAACAAGAAGGCTGATGCTACTCTCGCTCTGGCAAACAAAGTAATTACTTACAAGTCATTCCTCGAAGCTCTAACTTAAAATGGAAAAACAATTAATTCGTGCTTAAAGTTGGATAAAACTAATTAAGTCATCCTTAATTTTATAATATTAATTAATGAACTCTAAGATTTAACTCCCTCCAACCATTTGGTTTTTTCCGTTCATTTTTTTAAATTTTTTTATTAAAATCTATAAAAAATATTAAAATACTCAAACACATAAGAATGAAAAATAATTAATTCGTTCAAAGTTTGACCAAACTAACTAAATCATCTACGCAGTTTAATAATATTAATTAGTGATTTCTGAGTCTTACTTCCGTCAAATTATTTGATCATTCTGTTTATTTTCTCATGATTTTTCTATTAAAATTTTATAAAAAAATTAAAATATCATTACATTTAAAAAGAAAAAAGCTAAACTAACGAAAGTTATTTGCTTTATAATAGAATAACAGTTAAATCTTATCAAATCACAACTAAAATTCTGCAAAAATAATGACTTTTTTAATTTTTAAAATATTCTTACTAATTCTTATGGTCTTACCTTCATTTCATTAGTTGTAGTTTGTAATGGAATATACAAAATGATTTGTTCTCTTGAATATTGATATCTAAAATTAAATGCCTATAATTTTTATTGAAATTAACTAGATGTATATTTTTTATCTTTTTATTGGTGGCTCAAGACAGTTAAATGACACATTATGTTAATCAATTTTGTTCTGTGAATGTCAAATAATTAATATATACCTTGACTCTTCATTTTCCCTCCACGACAAATGGAAATTCTATCCTAGGTTATTTTAGTCTTTTTCTTTTTAAATGTCAAGGTATTTTAGTCTTTTTTTTTAAACTTTAATGAAAAAATATGGAAAAAATAGATGGAATGACTAAATAATTTAACGAAGGTAAATCTCGAGATCATTAATTAATATTTTTAAATTGCACGAATGACTTAATTAGTTTGGTCAAACTTCAAGAACGAATTAATTATTTACCCTTCTTCAGTGCCAGGGTGATTTAGTCATTTGTAAAGATTTTATCGGAAAAAGGCGGAGAAAATAGATGGAAGGACTAAATCATTTGATGGGTAAACTTAGAAGACCATTAATTAATACTACCAAATTGCAGGAATGACTTAATTATTTTGATTAAATCTCAAAAATGAATTAATTATTCTTTCACTTAAAAATAAACATACATTATAGAAAAACTCATTATTCAAACCTTTTTTTTTTCCAGAAAACTATTCAATCTAAATTTTTAAAACTTCATTTTCCTCCCAATTCACATTCTGCTTGTATATCTTTTTTAACCTTTTTTTTTCTCTTTTTCAATTTCAGTCAATAAGAAAATATTTAATTACACTCGAAAACATGCATATATATTTACCTGCATTTCATAGGAACAACTCATTACCACTTAATAGTTAATTGTAAATCGAAATTATTATCACTCTTTATTACTATTTTATCCCTATTTTTCTTTTTATATCAAGAGAAGCACATTTAAATTTGAATCTAACGTCAGATCATAATAACTTACCATTCGTCTAAGTCTTAACGTGCATTCCTGTTTTTTTTTTTCATTAAAAAGACAATCATATTTTTATTTTGCACCAAACATGATTTGTAGATTTGCCATTATCTATATATATTATATTGTTATTCTAAAATTGTGATAAACAAGGAATTCCTATAAATAATTAAAAAAAAAAGAAAAATGACAACTTATTTTATTAATTATATCAATCATTTATATTATTAAAAATACGCTAAGGACAATTCTATATATCTATATATTATAGATTTGCCATTATATATATAAAGAAACATTTGTGAAGGATATTCAATGTATTTTACCATTTAAATTTTTATGTAAAAAGAGAAGGAGATTGTTATTGATAAGTTAAAGAATTTTAACTAAACTTATTTTAAGAGCACTAATTAAAAAGGAAGTGCTTATAAAATATGTTTGGCTTAACTATTGAGTCAGCTGCTAAAGCAGAAAATAATTTAAAAAAAGTCATGTCATCGTTTTCTTTTTTAAGAAAAAGAGATGTCAAATAAGTAATATTCAATTTAGTCTATCTTTATTTTCAAAAAATAATTTGTTCAAATGTTTTGAGTGGTTATGAAAATTAGTCAACTGAAATTATTTTTCATGTCAAAGAGAAATTAAGTCCTTCTGGGATAAAACTTGTGTACACATCATATACGGGTGCCCACATAGATCAAATCAATCCGTAAAGGTCTTATGAAAAATTGTTATTGTTTTATCCTTATTTTTCTCAGTAAATGACTTTTCATTTTTAAAAGGGAAAAATATTTTTCAAACATTGATAAATTTATTATAATTTTATAAATATATTTTTATTAATTAATTAATTAATAATCATTATTGACCACAGTTATTCATTGGTCACTATCAATCACCTCCACCGGTAACGAACCACTATAAATCACCATTGCCGATCACTAACGATTATTAGAATTTATCACTTTCTATAGATTTTTCCCATTTTTAACTACAAATTTTTAAAATATTAAATTTCTTATAAATATTTTTTATGATTTTATAAGTTAAAAATTTTAATATTTTTTAAGTAACTTTCAAGATTATAATCAAACAATAGAAAATGAGTTATTTGAAATTCTTGGAAATATTTTCAAAATACAAGTTATTTTCTAGTAATGAACAGAGTATTTATAAATATTATATATATATATATATATATATATATATATATATAATACCCTGAAATTTTTATTTCGAAACATTCCCATTTAAATTTAAATTGTAAATTATTAGCCAATAATATTATGCCACGTAATATTATGGGGATCGAAAATTATTTTGGTTCGCCCGAAAATTTATTGAATAACTGTTAATTGAATAAAATCGGACCAATATTTCTTTAATTGGACCGAATTAATTTAAATTAGACCCGAATCGGATATTTTTGAAAAACACTGTGCGTCACTATTCTTTTCTCCCCGGCAACTTACCTTGGAC
>CANUEX010118716.1:0-12845 GCA_948099535.1 Jatropha multifida | reverse complement strand
GTGATGCAAAACAGAGTTTTGCACTCCAAAGGTACGAAGTCGTTTCACCGAAGGTGAAACTCACCTTCGGTGCAAGCTCTGCTTGCTTCGATTTGTAAGCAAGCTCCTGTGTAAATCTCTGATTTACAACGCTTCGATTTGTAGGTGAACTGGAGGTGATCGATCGGATACAAAGCGATTACAAATACAAAGCTTCGCTTTGTATTTGTAATCGCTTTGTATCCGATCGATCACTAGCAAATCTTCGATTTGCAAGTGATGCATCATTGCAGAGCAATGATCGATCAGGGCTCTGCCCTGATGCAAAACAGAGTTTTGCACTCCAGAGGTGATGCATCATGGCTTTGCCATGATGCAAGAAGTCGTTTCACCGAAGGTGAAACTCACCTTCGGTGCAAGCTTTGCTTGCTTCGATTTGTAAGCAAGCTTTGCTTGCTTCGATTTGTAAGGCCAACGCAAATCCTTGGTACCCATGCCCTTTGGGCATGCCCTCCGGACAAAAGTACAAAGTCGTTTTACCGAAGGTGAAACTCACCCACCTTCGGCGCAAGCTCTGCTTGCTTTGATTTGCACAAAGAAGATTTGTCGGTAACAAGGTTTTGTATATGATCGATCAGCCTTTAGGCTGATGCAAATCGCCCGCATCGCTAGCAAATCGAAGATGGTACAAAGCTTTGCTTTGTACCATCTTCGATTTGCTAGCGACGCAAATCTTCTTGCACTCAGCTATGCAAAAAAGCCTTGCCACGCAAAACGTGGCGGTAAAAAGTTATATAGCTTTAATTCTTATTTTTGAAAAAAAAACTTTATTGATTTGTTATGTCACTCATTTTTTCTAACGAAACTCGCATTTTATTTAATAATAAAGAAAATGCTGATCAGCTGCTTGAACTTAGTTACGGTAATCGTGTTACTGCGTTAAAAAAAACCAAAGTGTTATGCAAATCTCCTAATACATCTTTCTTTTTTCGTGGAAAGGATTTTTTACACGTACCCCCACAAAACTTTTACAAAACAAAACACGTTACACGCAAATACACCTCGTGTTTTGCTCCTGTTGCAAGCGCGAGCTTTCCGGGCTTGTTAACACACAAATCTTTTGGCGTTGGTATGCGAATCTTCAATTTGCAAGCTATGCCCATGTCCTTCGTGCAAGGGAAAAGTGATCAATTGCGTTGGCATGCATCAGGGCAGATTACAAAGCAAAGCTTTGTATCTGATCGATCAGGGCTCTACCCTGATGCATCACCTTCGGTAATCGATCGGGTTTCACCCGATGCCTCATTGCAAAGCAAGGATACAAGCCACGCCCGAAGAGCGAAGCGAAGCACGAAGGGCGTGGATCTCATTTCCTTGCAAACCAAAGATGACGTCATTTTGCCATGGACACGCCAATACGAATCTAACCGCGTACGCGGACTAATTTGCAAGGGCAAGAGCATGACAAACGCAAAGCTTCGCTTTGCATCAGGGCCATCTTCAAAAAAGTGCAAAACAGGGAAGCCTAGAACATTTCGCTTTAACAAATCGTTTTTTTCTAAAACCAACTTAACTTCACATTTGCAAAGCTTAGCTATGCAAACTCGGGGTGTAAAAGCCCTTTTTGACCAGACCTTGAAATATAAGGGCTTACAAAACCCAGAAGAGATAAAGACCTTACTGCCAACAATAAAAATACGTGATTTTGCTTTTGGTAGCTCGTTCTTATTTATAATAATGACGACGATATTACAAAGGCAAGAACAAAATGCTTGGTGTTTTCAATTTTTAAAATGTCAAATACCCGGGGTTTCCCAGGTTTATCAAGAAAGTTCTTTAGAATGTTTGGAGAACATTACTAATTCATACATTAATAGGGGAGATATAAAACAAAAAACACGTTTAAATGTTTCAAAGGATTTGTATGTGAAAAAAGCAACCCCAATAAAAAACCTTTCTTGTTGTAAAAATAACTTATATTTAGACTTTACTAAACCTTGGACTCAGCAATTAAATAGAGACTTTGGAAGCATTTTTTCAAAAGATATTTCTAAAGTCTTGCTTTATAATAAAAATCACGATCAAAAATCAAAATATGTAGAGCACAAGTGGCTGGTTCCAGCTTTTTATAAAATGCATGCTCGAATTCCTAATTCTTTTTTAATAGAGAATCAAAAGCCCGACATTGCTTCATCAAAACGGTTCTCAAACTTTATTATTAACAATCGCATTTTCAAAGAAAACGACACAATCCCTTCCAAAATGTCATGTTCTGCGAATACAATATTTACAGACCGTTATAAACTAAGAATAGAAAAACAAAATAAAAGCCCCGAAAAAAGAAGGAACATTGAAAGAAAAAATGATGTATTAAAAAAGTTTTTTTATGAATATGGTATTTTTTCTATCCCGACTCAAGCTTTGCAATACAAAAAAACATCTTCAACCGTTTTAGACCCCAAAATTTTTGATAAGCTAACTAGAAAAAATCAAGTAGACACAAAATTAGTTTCTTTTGATTTAAGTTTAGCGGCAATCGATTTTGAAAAACTGGCTTTAATTAAAAACGTTAGTTCAAGCGATGAAGATAAATTCTTTATTCGCCCACAGATCCAAAAACAAATTGGAAAAATGTCGTGTTATGCTTTTTATAACCCGTTCAGCAAAGGTGATGGTACTCTTTGCAATAGATTTTTGTCTGGTTATAAAAAGCCTGAAGTTCGTTTGCGCACCTTTTGTAAATCTGACACCGTTTTTATACGTACGGGTATCAAAAATGTGCATCGATTAAAATTACCACTACAGAATCTAAATAACGTGATGACGTTTAATCAACGCGTAAAAATGCCTTTGCAAATACGTGCAAAAACTTTAGCTTTTTATAACAACAAAGTAAGCTTGCCAATGCTTTACAAATCTTCATACAAATCGAAGCAAGCTAAGCTTGACTTCGTACCTTTGGTTCGCCATGCCCTTCGGGCAAAGCGACGCAATTGCACCGAAGGTGAAAATCCGTTTTGCATCACCGAAGGTGATCGATCGGATACAAAGCAAAGCTTTGTAATCACCCGATGCAAGAAGATTTGTAAGGGAATGACCAATCGTAAATTTGGAAGCATGGTTTTTGCCTTGCCTATGGGGCATGGCAAACCCAAAACCTCTCCGTTAAGTACAGAAAAATTATCGCATGTACAATCACAGAAAGGATTACACGCCAATACAATTAAAGCTTATAAAAAGTTGCCATATAAAAAATTGGCGTTAAGCGAACATAACGAAGTTAAGCCTCTTTTTGAAAAGATAAATAAAGAGATTCGAATGAGTCCGCATAAAGTGACTTTTAAAAGGCCACTGTTTATTGATTACAATGATTATTTAAACAGGCACAAAGATTCTCCGGCTGCCATTGCTATCAGCCCTTCTCTTGAAGAGGACAAAGCTATTGATCAATCATGGGACGAATATTTAGAGAGAGAGAACCTTGTAAATCGAAGTTTGGAAAAATCAAATTTGTTATCAGCTACTGATTATGCTGAAAATAGCCCACTTTCAGACACTGGCACGAAGGGGTACAAATCTTCTATTTATTCGGCAACGAAAAATGAAGTACTAGAAGAAAAACTACACGATAAATCAACAGAAAGCGGTATTAGTTTGCCATATAACGACTTAAACACAGAAGACAATACAAATACCGCCACTTCGCTCGACTTGCAAAATGAATCTTTACACGACAAGTCTATAAACGAAGAAGATAAAAAACGAGAAATTACAAAATGGGAATGGTTGCATAATGTGCGCGATTCCGAAGCTTCTATTGAAGAAAGAAAAGATCTTCGAAAATTTGCGTATCCAAATAAAGATGCCTTATTTACTAAACATTTAAAACCAAAAGCAGGAGCTATCAAAAACATTTTAGTTGGCGATCGAAAATCGAGCTTTTTTGGTATTACTAATATTTTCCCTAAGCGCCTTATAGCCAAAGACCAAAAACAAATAAACGATCAAATATTACGAGAAGATTATGATCAAAGAAGTGTCGAAATTTTTGAATCGGACAATACCCACTTTTTTAAATTCGATCCTCTTACATCCGGTCAAGCAGAACAATTTCTTTCTTGCAAATCAAAAGCCTCTCCATTGAAAAATTATAATGCCAAGGAAGAAACACCACCATATGTATGGAAACAAGGCAATTATGTACAAGTAACTAAAGGTGATCCTTTATATGGAGAGTTAAGACCACAAGAGATTACAACAGTACGTGACTCTTTTGCACAGAAAGGGGCATGGGGCTCACCTTCAATCGAATTACGAATAGTACCCCGACAAAACAATACTACAAAGTTTAACGTTGTCGTATCCAATTCTCGTCAACATCCTATTTATAGGCCTAGCCGTCGTTTGCGTTTACGCGTAGCAGAGTTGTCAAAAGAAAATAATAATACTCAATCTCGCGTTGATGCTTTAAACGCATATCAGTCTCATCGTTGGTGGCAGAAAAGACGCATCGACTCAAGTTTGTTAGGTGCACCATCAACACGATATATGGTTATCCCTGAAATAACAAAAGAGGACTGGAAAAAAATTATCGAATGGCAGCTAAAAACTTATTTTCTTGAGGAGGAAAAACGATTACAACCTTTAATCTTAGAAAAAATGAATAAAGCAGATCGTTTTTCTAGTGTCTCGAGTTTAGAAAATGGCCAAAAATCACAGTCGGAACGAAGAAACGTACTGTTGATGAGCAAAGAGAAAAGATTTCAAGAAGCACTGCATAATTTTAAAATTAAAAAAATTGCGATCTACTTACCTTGGATTACATTAAAAAAAAATCTAAAAAAACCTTATGAATGGCCATTAACTCGTTTAACGTCTCCGTCAATTACAGATCGTAAATTACCAAAGAGAGGATTTTTTGACTTCATGCAAGTGCAAAAGGTGAGTTTTTCTTTTACACCTAACGGGGAATCAAACGTTCTACTCCCAATTCAACAAAATGTTTTTTGGAATAAAAAGCCGTATGCTTTTTTTATTTCTGCCATTTCACCCCAGTTTAAAGCTCACACATTGCGTTTGCCGAAGGCAAAACTTAGTGGTTTTCATCCTTTACAAAGCAAAGCTAATGCGGATACAAAAATTAAAGAAGGTTATAACCTAAACGACTCTTTGCTTATCTTAAACAAAGAAAGAAACAATTTCGCATCGGGTTACAAGCCATTTCTTTTTGAAGTGGTAACGAAAGATTCACACCTGGTAATTCACCAATTGTTACTAGCTGTTGCAATAAAATACATTTTTCAAAAAATTTACCATTTATTTGGAAAAATAGTAATCGATAGGGTTAAGAATTCTAGTTTAGAAATTGCTCTTTTAAGGTTTGCTCCCTTTCTGTTTAATCCCTATTCTCGTGAAAATCAGGCTCCGGGACTTTATAAACTTCAAAAACGTTTAAAAGATCTAATAGGGAGTGAAGATGCGATTTCATCTTTAAGTGAAATAGTTTGGTATCTTCGTAACTCTTGTCGAGGACGCATGATACCACGAGGGGTTGTTTTATTAGAAAGCGATAATTCAGAAAGTACTGAGTTTTTGAAAGCTATTGGCGGCGAAGCTCAAGTGCCCGTAATTGTACAATCGTTACGTGCGTTACCTTTTACACAAAGTCACCCTCAACGACGTCTTGAAAAAATACTTAAATTTGCCGAAAAACAAGCGCCATGTATCCTTTTCTTAGATGATTTAGATTCTATTGGACAATCAAGAACAGCTTTACTAAACCAAAATAATGAAAATTGGAGCACTTCTAAAACGTTGGAACAGAAAGGGATTTGGAAGCGTAACGTTATAGGTACAAAAAGTAATGGAAGGGGTCAGTACATAAGAAATCCTTTATTAAATCGTAAAGATTTCAGTCTAGGCAATGAAAAGGGGAAGTGGACAAATTATAACAATGCCCAAAGGGCATGCCCAAAAGGCGTAGGTTTTATTTTTAATTCTGAATCCCATAATCAAAAACAAAATAATAAATTTTTGAGAACTTCCTCGAGTTCGCCTTCTTTTGCAATGCCTTTTGATCAAGGCAAAAAGCCCTCATCTTCGGTTTACAACAACTTCACTTACACCGAAGGTGTCCGTCAACGCACAGGTACTTGTAAACAAGGCGTGCCCAACCAAAGAAGATCAAACTTTAAGCTTTCGGTTTCTCTTGAACCTGCCGTGGATATGCAAAGCTTAGCTTTGCAAGACAATGCAAAAATAACAATACAAGAATCATCACCAGTACCTGAAACGGAAAAAATTATAGAACAACGCCGATTAGACTTAATGTTAAGGCTTTTAACTGTAATGGATGGGATAAGTCATTTAAAAGGTGTGCTTATTGTAACAACTAGTAAAAATCCTTCCTCATTAGATCCCGCCTTACTTCGTCCTGGACGATTTGAAAAATTTATAAATTTAAAGTTACCAAACAAAAAAAGAAGGATTGAGCTTTTAAAGTTACACACATCTAAAATCGGACATACTATTCCTATGCCATGGGAATATTTAGGTACAGAAACCCAAAATATGACTGGCACCGCGATTTCGGATGCGATAAATCATTCTGCTTTTCAAGCAATAATTCAATCAACTCCTCACACACTTTCGACTTTAGAGTACGGCTTATCTCGGGTAAATGGTAATGGGTTTCAAGGAGAACGTGTTCCTTTGGCCGGAGAAACACAAAAATCGTTAAACAGATGTACTTATGCTTCGTCACAAGGTAAACGCATTAGAGAGCCGAGTTTACGCTTTCCTTCTAAATTTTATTTACGGAGCAACCAGACAAAAAACGGTTCTTTAAAACACTCTCAAATATCATTTTATAACGCTGGACAGAGTATTGCTCAAAGTTTATTTAAACAAGAGGGGTTGGGTTTTCAAAATTACAATACAAACGTCGAAGATTGTGCTCAAAACATTATTAAATTATATACAGGCCATGCCGCTGAATCACTGTATCTAAATTCAACGGTAAATCTTAAAAATCAATCTTTTCTATTAGTAAATTTAAAAAAGAAGACAAGTGCATTAAACGCTTTAAACGTAAATGGCTCTGTACGCAATTCAACGCATAAACTAATACACTATGCTTTGGCAGATAAAAATCAACTTGAAGCCACGACGTTAATGTCATTTATTCCGAAAATAAATCATTCATTTTCTTTGCCACATAAATTAGAAATTTTGGATTTCAAAACAAAACCGCGGAAATATTTTCAATTTAACCAAGTTCATAATTCTACTTCTTCTTTGCTGAAGCAACACTTAGCTTTTCAAGGATTTGAAAGAAATAAAGATTCTCTGTTTCAATCAAAAACCTGTGCAACGCTTCAAAAGTTTAATCGATCGGCAGGTCATTGGTATCGGTTGTATCTTCCAAAAATTGAACGAAACAAAAATAATCGAGAATGGCTAATTCCTGATCGATTTGCTAATCAACATATTTCACTTTTAGACTTAAATTCTATTAAACCAAATAAAGAAGCGAAATCGCCTAATTTAAGCCAATATACTCGAAAAGAAAGACTTTCTTTGGCTTTAAATGGCTTTTATGTAGCATTTCAAAATTTAAATGAGCACCGCGAACTTTTAGATTTGTTGGCAGATCATTTGATACGGTTTAAATTTTTTAGATCGCATGAAATTCTACGAATATCTTCTTTCTATGTTAATACAAAATTAATGTAAGATACATCATTTAAAAGTTTTTAATTTGTTTCAAGATACGGATGTTATAAAGGAATTATATACCTCTTTTTTTGCATCAGGGCAGTTACAAATACAAAGCGAAGCTTTGTAATCGCTTTGTATCTGATCGATTTTGCAAATCGGAGATTTGCAAGCTCTGCAATGATGCATCAGGGCAAAGCCCTGATCGATCGGGTTTCACCCGATGCATCACTAGCAAATCTTCGATTTGCAAGTGATCGATCACTAGCAAATCGAAGATTTGCAAGTGATGCATCAGGGCTTTGCCCTGATCGATCGGATACAAAGCGATTACAAATACAAAGCGAAGCTTTGTAATCGCTTTGTATTTGTAATCACCCGATGCATCAGGGCAGAGCCCTGATTGATCACTAGCAAATCGAAGATTTGCAAGTGATGCATCACTTGCGAATCGATGATTTGCTAGTGATCGATCGTGCACCGAAGGTGCAAAAAAATGATGCATTGGTATGAACCAAAGGGGATTCGCTTTTGTAGGAAACAAAAGCGAAGCAAATCGACAATTTGTAAGCCAAGCCCTTCAAGCAAGGTTTACAAGTGCAAAGCCTCTTGCACTTGTAAGCCTTGTGCTGATCGAAGGTCTTAAGCCCTCCCCTTCTAGCAAATGTAGATTTGCATCATTGCAGAACAATGCTTACAAATCTTCGGTACCAAAGGTACGAAGTCAAGCTCTGCTTGCTTCGATTTGTAGGAGGTGAATTTCACCTCCGGTGCAATGATCGATCAGCCTTTAGGCTGATGCATCCGCATAAAAGAGGATCGATCACTAGCAAATCTTCTTGCACGTGCAAATCGTAGATTTGCTCACCTTCGGTGAAGTGCACAATGGCGAACAAATCTACGATTTGCACGTGCAAGAAGATTTGCAAAGTAACCGCCCTGATGCAATCTGATTAGCGCGTGCAATTGCAAGGGGGTGATGCAAGTGGGGCAAGAAGATTTGTAGGCAATTGCGTTGGCCGAAATCCTTGCACCTTACAATATCACACAACACTAATTGTTATAAATTTATGAGACATCGGGACGGGTGTTTGGGGTACAAAATACATGCTCGAAGGTCAAGGCAAAGCGGAGATATGTCTTGTGGTTGAGTCACTATGTCACGGTAAATAATAGAACTTAATTTAATCCGTGTGTTCAAATAATCCAAAACATTTGAATGAAAGAATGTTGTTGTAGAACACACGATCCGCTACATAAGAGGCTTACAAATCGAAAATCTGTACACCAGAGGTGATGCGTCAGCCTAAAGGCTGACCGATCATGGCGTAGCCATGATGCATCAGGGCGGTTACAAAGCTTCGCTTTGTATCTGATCGATCACCAGAGGTGATGCGTCAGCCTAAAGGCTGACCGATCATGGCTACGCCATGATGCATCACTAGCAAATCTTCTTTCAACCCAATCCACCGGAGGTGAATTTCACCTTCTACAAATCTTCGGTACCAAAGGTACGAAGTCAAGCTCTGCTTGCTTCGATTTGTAAGCAAGGGGTTGCAATCCGGAGGTACGAAGTCGTTTCACCGAAAGTGAAACTCACCTTCGGTGCAAGCTCTTGTGCAAATCGAATGTGCAAATCGAAGCAAGCAGAGCTTGACTTCGTACCTCCGGTACCGAAGATTTGCAAAGCAACGCTTCGATTTGCTAGTGATCGATCAGGGCTCCGCACTGATGCATGAGAGCGGTTACAAAGCCTTTGGTGCCAAAGGCACAAAGTCAAGCAAAGCTTGCTGTGCTTTGTATCTGATCGATCATGGCAGAGCCATGATCGGTCAGCCTTTAGGCGGACGCCTCATCTTTTTGCACGTGTTGCTTTGCACGTGCCCACCTTGCCCCCGAAGGGGGCACGGGGTACAAATCATCTGTGCAAATCGAAGCATTGCATCATGGCACAGCCATGATCGATTAGCCTTTAGGCTGATGCATCAGCCTAAAGGCTGATCGATTTTGCAAATCGGAGATTTGCAAGCTCTGCAATGATGCATCGGGCAAAGCCCGATCGATCACTAGCAAATCGAAGCGTTGTAAATCAAAGATTTACACAGGAGCTTGCACCGAAGGTGAGTTTCACCTTCGGTGAAACGACTTCGTACCTCCGGAGTGCAAAACTCTGTTTTGCATCAGGGCAGAGCCCTGATCGATCATTGCTCTGCAATGATGCATCACCGAAGGTGATCGATCGGATACAAAGCGAAGCTTTGTAATCACCCGATGCAAGAAGATTTGCAAGTGATGCAAATCAGAGATTTGCACAGAAGCTTGCACCGCAGGTGAAGTTCACCTACAGTAAAACAACTTCGTACTCCTGGTACCGAAGATTTACAATTGCACATGTTCGGCAAGAAAGTGATTCGTGCACGCTCCACCGTAGGTGATGCATCGGGTGATTACAAAAACAAAGCGATTACAAATACAAAGCGATTACAAAGCTTCGCTTTGTATTTGTAATCGCTTTGTATTTGTAATCGCTTTGTATCCGATCGATTAGGGCTTTGCCCTGATGCATCACTTGCAAATCGAAGATTTGCTAGTGATGCATCATGGCGTAGCCATGATCGGTCAGCCTTTAGGCTGACGCATCATCTTTTTGCACCTCCGGTGCACGATCGATCAGATACAAAGCGAAGCTTTGTAACTGCCCTGATGCAATTAAAAAACAACAAACCCTTTTGTACCTTTGGAAAATAAATTATGTTAAGGACAGATTACAAGTGTAAGACACAGAAAAAAGGTGTAAATATAATTTTGATTGACAGTAATCTATGTTGTATACTATATTTATATTTATTTAATATTAATATTAATTAAAAACGAGTAGATTGTATGATTTTGTGTGTATTTTCATTATATTTTCACTTATGGCTCCACAAACAGAGACTAAAACGGGTGCTGGCTTTAAAGCCGGTGTTAAAGATTACCGTTTGACGTATTTCACTCCTGACTACCAAGTAAAAGAAACCGATATTTTAGCGGCTTTCCGTATGACTCCTCAACAAGGTGTACCGCCAGAAGAAGCGGGAGCTGCGGTTGCGGCTGAATCATCTACAGGTACATGGACTACAGTTTGGACTGATGGTCTAACTAGTTTAGATCGTTACAAAGGTCGTTGCTATGATATTGAACCCGTACCGGGAGAAGATGGTCAGTATATTGCCTATGTAGCTTACCCTTTAGACCTATTTGAAGAAGGTTCGGTAACGAACTTGTTCACTTCAATTGTAGGAAACGTATTTGGTTTCAAAGCGCTACGTGCACTACGACTAGAAGATTTACGTATTCCACCGGCATATGTAAAAACATTCCAAGGTGCTCCACACGGTATTCAGGTAGAACGTGACAAACTAAACAAATACGGTCGTTCCCTTTTAGGTTGTACTATTAAACCAAAACTTGGTTTATCAGCAAAAAACTACGGACGTGCCGTTTACGAGTGTTTACGCGGGGGTCTAGATTTTACGAAGGATGACGAAAACGTAAACTCTCAGCCATTCATGCGTTGGAGAGATCGTTTCTTATTTGTAGCTGAAGCTATTTACAAATCACAAGCAGAAACAGGTGAGGTAAAAGGTCACTATTTAAACGCAACAGCGGGTACTTGTGAAGAAATGATGAAGCGAGCTGAAGTTGCTAAAGAATTTGGTGTTCCTATTATTATGCATGACTATCTAACAGGTGGTTTTACTGCAAACACTTCTTTATCACATTACTGTCGTGATAACGGTCTACTTTTACATATTCACCGTGCGATGCACGCTGTAATTGACCGTCAAAGAAACCATGGTATGCACTTCCGTGTATTAGCAAAAGCTTTACGTCTATCCGGTGGTGACCACTTACACTCTGGAACAGTTGTAGGTAAACTAGAAGGAGAACGTGAAGTAACTTTAGGTTTCGTTGATCTAATGCGTGATGATTACATTGAAAAAGACAGAAGTCGTGGTGTTTATTTCACACAAGACTGGGTTTCACTACCAGGTGTTATGCCGGTTGCTTCTGGTGGTATTCACGTTTGGCACATGCCAGCATTGGTTGAGATTTTCGGAGATGACGCTTGTCTTCAATTCGGTGGTGGTACTCTAGGACACCCTTGGGGTAATGCTCCAGGTGCAGCTGCCAACCGCGTAGCTCTTGAAGCATGTATCCAAGCTCGTAACGAAGGTCGTGATCTTGCACGCGAAGGTGGTGATGTTATCCGTAGTGCATGCAAATGGAGCCCTGAACTGGCTGCCGCTTGTGAAGTATGGAAAGAAATTAAATTTGAATTCGATACGATTGACAAACTATAATTTCAATCTTATTTTACATTACTACAAATTGGTGCATTAACGTACTTATCTTAGGGCAAATCGCCTTTCGTCGCTAGCAATTGCAACCCCTTACACGAGTATGCGCCGCAACAAGTGAAATTCACCTCCGGTGGATTGGGTTGAAAGAAGATTTGCAAGTGATCGATCACCTCCCGTGATCGATCACTTGCAAATCTTCGGTATTAAAGGTACGAAGTGGGTTCACCGTAGGTGAACCTCACCTGCGGTGCAAGCTTCTATGCAAATCTCTGATTTGCATCACCTTTGGTGATCGATCGGGCTTTGCCCGATGCATCATTGCTTTGCAATGACGCAATGCTTCGATTTGCAAGTGATGTATGATAATGACGCAACTGCCAATTGTAAATTTGCAAGAGGCGGATTGCTAAAAGCAAACGCATATAGCTTACAAGCGCGTTGTCCTTACAAATCGGACCGCTTTGCGGTCCGATTTGTAAGGACAACATATTTGCACGCAGGCATACAAATCTTCGACTTACATTGTAGATCGATTTCCTATTCCACCAACAGGTTGAAGCTGTTTGGTGAAGGAGGGTCATTCCCCCCTTTACCTTTATATTAAAATTTAAGTAGTAGTTGTAACTTAAGTGGTTACTCGGGCAAATATTCTTGCAATTGCACGAAGATTTGTGGGGGGGGGGGGGGGGGGGGGGGGGGGGGGGGGGGGGGGGGGGGGGGGGGGGGGGGGGGGGGGGGGGGGGGGGGGGGGGGGGGGGGGGGGGGGGGGGGGGGGGGCGGCCGGGGCGGGCCGCCCGCGCGGCC
>CANUEX010118669.1:0-10446 GCA_948099535.1 Jatropha multifida | reverse complement strand
AAGCAGGACAATTGGAGAAGGCAAATGATCTATTTTTAAAAATGAAGGAGAAAGGCTGCAGTCCAGATGTGGTCACATTTAATACATTGATGCTGGGTTTATGCCAAAATAATGAGACCGTAAAAGTTATTGACCTTTTGCGTGAAATGTTAGCCAGAAATGTGTCACCGGATGCCTTCACATTCTCAATAGCAAAACATTTGCTGTTCTCGTTCAGAAGGCAACATAAAACTGTTGCTGTTAGTTGAACAATTATTTTAATTGTACTAATTTTTTGAAGCGTTGCTAATTGCCACAAATAAATGGTGTTGATAGTCGAGAATTAAGAATAAAGAAGATGCAAGAAATAGGAAATAGTTTATGAAATAACGATAAAGATGCAAGAAAATGTGAATGCAATTGTGTCGAAGGAAGGAACTCCGGTGACTAAGGATTTTAGATGCAATAGAGTATGGGTTTGGGTCAATGAAAATGGTATTGTAACTCAAGTTCCTAAGATTGGCTAGTTTTTACACAGCTTTATTTCATCATCAAAAAAATGAAATGGTTTGATTAATAATGAAATAAAAGTCTCCTTCAATACATATGAAGGCTTATATTATTTATTATGCTATCCAATGAATATATATATATATATTTAAATATTGCAATATAAAAATAGTTAAATGATTATTATCTATTCTTGAAGTGTAGAATTTAGATAGATGAGCTTTAAATAATCCATTCATTTATAGAAAAAAAAAATGATATGATAAAACTAAAAAGATTCAGATTCAGATTCAGATTCATCCTGATCATCGTCATTCATTCATTACTCTAAATCGACAAAGTTTCAGTTTCAAAAACTTAGAAACCGTCAATTTACTGGTAAGATGATCTTGTGTAATCGTCATCTTCCTACGACTTCATAGTAATAGGATAAGCTCTTCAAGAAAAACACGTCAGAATTCAAATACGTCGGCAAGCCACTTCTATATATATAAATCCACCACTACAACCAGCGAATCTACAATTTTCATTGAACATATAAAATTGGGCAGGGAGACAGAGAGAGAGAGAGAGAGAGAGAAGTACCAATACAGGAAAGAAAATGGCTAGAGAATTATGTCCAGGTAATTAGTTTGCTTTAATGAGGTTTATTTGATCTTGACTTTTTATATTTTTGTTAATTTGTTACATGAAAATTGAAATTTGTAGGTAAGAGCTCATGGCCGGAACTGCTCGGAACGGACGGGGAAGCGGCAGCTGCTACGATAGAGAAAGAGAATACAAATGTAGACGCAATTGTGGTGAAAGAAGGAACTGGAGTGATTGAGGATTTTAGGTGCAACCGGGTGTGGGTTTGGGTAAATGAATATGGCGTGGTGACTCAAGTTCCTGTAATTGGCTAATTTTATGATTTTATTTCATCTTTGAATAAATGAAATGATTTAAATTATAACGAAATAAAAGTTAATTCAATGTTTATGCTATTGAATGAATATATAAAATATATTATTGTAATTTAAAAATATTCAAAATGACAGTTCTCATTATTTATTTATTTGTACATTAATTTTAAATAATTTGTATTTATCACACATTCTGTCAGAAAACTATGCAATTTTTTAAATACGCCCTAACTTATATAACCTAAACAAACTTTCTATAATTGATGTTTTCCATCAATTAAGCTTAACAGTTTCCTTTTCTTACAAGTAACATTTATGAATGTAAAGTTAATTTTTGTATTTGATAATATAATATCAAAATTTATCTCGAATGATGTGTAAATCGGCTTGAATAATAATATTATTTTTATTTTTTATAATTAATGAGATTACTTATTAAAAGGAATTATTTTGAAGAATTTAACAAATGCTGCCGTTACACTGCGAGGTCCTTCTATCTAAATTTTTGTTCTTTTTTCTATTTATGTAGGCTGCAAATCGAATATTACTCAAACGTAAAGGACCTAAATGTTAATTTGGTCATAATTTAAAACTCAAAAATATTTAATCATTTACTTAATATTCGCTTTTCATCTGCCAGCTCTTCAATATTGGTTGTCCTTTGTA
Organism: Jatropha multifida; assembly: GCA_948099535.1. NCBI lineage: Eukaryota > Viridiplantae > Streptophyta > Magnoliopsida > Malpighiales > Euphorbiaceae > Jatropha > Jatropha multifida. Next base: position 8,389 of record CANUEX010118669.1, on the reverse strand, counting down.
TATATAAGCACAAACTATTCCGATGGTTCTCTTTACCAAAAAAATTTCATTTAGATTACAACCAAATTCTTCATAGACAACTAATAGATTTATGTTTGAATTTACCCAAAAGCGTGGAACATGATATCTAGTTTTGATGTCATTGACATTGATATTGTAGATATTTAAACTAGGTAACAAATGAGTGCAAAACAAATTAAGTAGGGGATTAAATACTTTCGGGTCTCTATATTATGACCAAATTAATATTTAGATCCTCACGTTTGAGTAACATTCGCTTTTTAACCCATATAAACAGAAAAAAGACAGAAATTTGGATGGAAGGGCCTCACAATATAACTGCAGCATTAGTTAGCTCATTCAAAATAATTACTCAAACGTTGATGAACTTAAGTGTTAATTTGGTCATAATTTAAGGACCCAAAATATTTGACCCTATAGAATTATCATTGTGCCAAAACCCGAGTTATGAATAGTGTAACAGCTTACTATGTATACAAGTCTTAATGTCAGTCCGGTCTTTAAAAATGGATAGTGACAAATAGTGATCCAACACAAGACGTTTTTAGAAATTTAGAGATAATAAATTATTATTAGAATGACAACAATTCAATGGCATTTAAAATTGTCAATAATTTAAATTCATTAGAATTTAAGTTTTTCACCAATTGATAAAGAACACAGCTAATCAAATCGAAAAAATTTCTTAATACCTCGTGATGGGCAACAAGTGCGTATTCCGCAAGTGCACGGACCGTACAAATAATATAGAGAAAAAGGTTGTCGAATCCATAGGGATTGAGGAGTAGATTACTAAATTTTATATCTAACAATTATTAGGACGACTATAAATTAATATTTCAGTAAGTAATAAATAATTACAATAAAATCTAAATAAACACAAATTAAAACAAATGATTAAAGCTAACAATATTTAAGGATTTAAATAGTCAAATACTATGGTAATCTATCTATGAGATATTTATTAGCTTAATGCGTATCGTGAATAGTTGATTTAATGGTCTATTCCTGTTCCTGAAGGAGGACTAACCCAAAATATCAAAGTTCCTCTTCCAAGGCTAAATGGATGTGTTATAATCAAAATGGTACCTACTTTCATGGTACTACGTTGATTGAAACCCATTAAGTAGGTGTTAATCCTTTGGTCCTCAAATAAAATCTAGCATATCCCTAGGTTTGTTTTTCTAAGTTTAATATGTGCGGTCTGACTAACAAGTTAATCTTCCAATCACACGAGTTAGTCTAAAATCATGCAGATATGGAATCCGACATATCCACAGGCATTAAGATCAAACATATTAAATCAGGAACCCTTAGGCATAAATAAAAATAAATCAAACTATTCTTGGACACATTAATTTAATAAGTAGTTCCCATAACTATATTTAAAGTTTTAGCCTAGCATTAATACAACAACCATAATAATATTCCAATAAAAATAGAAGAACAAAAGCATTGAATAATAATCAAACTTGGGTTCGTTTATTTATTTTATAGCTGAGCTTTAATCTAAGTCTCTATATTCAGCTTTTGTATTTCTTCCTATTGGTATAGCAGGCCTTTCTCTCTCTTTTGATTTGCAAACTTCCTTGATTGGACCTTCGGTGGTATTGTTGCTGCCTTGGATGAGCATTGTGTTGGAGAAGAAAGAAAATAGAAAGGGTTGCTGATTGGTGACTGGGAGGAGGTTGAGATGGGAAATAGAGCTGAAGGAAGTTCAAAAAAATAGCCTACGTTGCTTGTCTTTTTAAGGAGCCACCAATTACTTGTTGTAAGAATTTTTGCCAAGAGAGTTTGCATTGAGAGAAAAAGCAACTTTTACTGCATTATTTGTCTTCTTTCTTTTCACTGCCAAAGGATAAGACGTGTACCTAACTAAGTGGGTTAAAGGTGCTGCAAAAAGGAAAACTTAGTTATAGTTGTGTAACGTCACTGTTAACTAGGCATAAAGCCGTTTCTTTCAGTTTTAAATGACATGTTGAATGATCATCCCAAAGGTCATTTTGAGAGTATGAGTTTCTGATGACATATTGAACGATTGTTTTTAGGGTCATTTCAAAGATTTCAAGTGACACATTGAGTGATCATTCTTAAAGTCACTCCAAGAATATAAACTAAATTAATGTAAAATTATCAAATAAAGTTTATTTTTTTAATTTCTTTACCTAAAATGATATGAATTAGTTCAGCTCATAGTAAAAATCGAAAATAGAGAAATTTACTAATAATGGAATTAATTTATTCATAAAAGTAGTTCAAATCATAACTAAAATAATAAAAATATATATAAAATCATATGCATTTTTGTGATTTATCACCTCGTTAATGCCGGTTACTCCCGGTTTTCCTCCACGGTTTGTTTTCTTTGAAGTATTCTCAATTTCAACTTTTGCTGGGGATGTTATTTCTTGAACTGAAGCGTCACCTTTATCACTTCAACTCTTTACAAGTGAAATAGGGATTTCTCCTCAAACATTAAAACAAGATAGTTAATGTGAATTAACAATATGCCAGGATTTTTGCATTAAATAGTTGAATGTTCAACCAAAGGTTGTTGCAGTGATAGTGAAAGAAGGAATGATGGTAACTATGAACTATCATTGTGATCGGGTTCGAGTTTGGGTTGACAAGTTTGGAATCGTGAAAAAGATTCCTCAAATTGGTTAAGTCGTAAATATTTAGTTAGTTCAATAATTAATATATATAAATCGGAGATTATGTATATTGATATAAAATCTTTAATAGTGATTTTATTGTGAAAGATTATACTGAAATAATTAAATTAATGTGATGTTGATTGATAAATTCGAATGTTCCTTTCAGCAAAAAAACAAACATAATGCTATTATTATTATTATTATTATTATAGCATCCGTATAGTACAGAATCTTGTCCTAATTTTGCATTACTGGACTGGTCAATATCATAGTTAGCAGCTGCTTAAGGTTTATTTATCGTTGTAAAAATATTTAATAATCGACACGACGTCGTTTCGTTCATTTCTTAATGTAAAGCCCTCTTCTACAGCATCGTTTCCAGCTTTCGTCTCCAAGCCGACAAAATCCCATTTTTTGCATCTTCAGTTCTTCACTTCCTTCCCGTCTTAAAATCTAGATCTTCGATTTCAAATGGTCTTGAAAGCCCCCCGATTGTCTCTACGTTTTATTGCTGATTCATCATCGCTTTCTTCAACAGTTGATTCAAACGGTAAGCTTTCTCCCTTGTTGATTAATCAACAAAAACACATTACTTCAAATCCCAAAAGCTCAGATGGAGGCTCGCGCAAGTCCAAAACTGTACCGAAAATGTCAATCCTCAACTCTGAAAATATAACCCCTCTTGAGAGATTCTTGTACATAAATTGTAAATCAGGCAACATCACTCTCCAAGAAGCAATTCAGTTCTTTGATCACATGATTCAGATGCAACCCACTCCTGCAATCTCATCGTTCAATCTTTTGTTAAGGGCTCTTGCTAAAAATAAGCATTATTCTACTATTATTTCTGTTTCTAAAAGAATGGATTCAATTGGTTTGTTGTCATGTTTCATTTCATTGAATACTTTGCTTAATTCCTTTTGCAATGTGAAAAGGGTTTGTGATGGTTTTGTGGTCTTGGCAGTGATAATCAGAAGGGGTTATAGACCAGATAGTGTGACCTTTACTTCTTTAATCAGGGGATTGTGTATGGAACATAAAATTAGTGAGGCAGTTAGGCTGTTAAATAAAATGAGCTTGTTCGGTTGTTGGCCTGATACGATTACATGGAATACATTGATTAATGGGTTGTGTCGAACAGGGAACACAATTATTGCTCTTAAGTTGTTTCCAAAGATGTTTAATGGGAATGGTGAATCTGGCCTCACTTGTAAGCCTGATAAATTTTCTTATGGCCATATCATTGATAGTCTTTGTAAGGATGGTTTGATAAAAAAGGCGCAAGAGCTCTTTGTGCAAATGAAAGACATGGGGATTTTTCCTGACGTGTTTGTGTATAACTCATTGTTACGAGGTCTATGTTCTTTGGGTGAGTGGGAAGATGCTAAGTTCCTATTTATCGAGATGGTGGATCAGGGTGTGCAACCTGATACATTTATGTTGAGTGGTCTTTTCTGGGCAGGTAAGGTTGAGGATGCGCTGAAGCTATTTAGGATGATGCAGCTTCACGACAATCATGAGATGTTACCAGATTCAAATACATATACTGTCATGATCAATGGACTTTGTAAAGAAGGGCAAATGCAGAAGGCAAATGATCTACTTTTGGAAATGGAGGATAAAGGATACGTTCCAGATGTTGTGACCTATAATACCATGATCAGCGGGTTTTGTAAAGGACGAGAACTGGAGAAGGCACATTATCTCTTTTTGAAAATGGAGAAGGGCTGCGTTCCGAATGCTGTGACCTATAATACCATGATCAATGGATTTTGTAAAGAAGGACAACTAGAGAAGGCAAATGATCTACTTTTGAAAATGGAGGAGAAGGGCTGCATTCCGAATGTTGTGACCTGTAGTGCCATGATCAACAGATTTTGTAAAGAAGGACAAGTGGAGAAGGCAAACGATCTATTTTTAAAAATGGAGGAGAAAGGCTACCTTGCTAATGTTGTGACCTATAGTGCCATGATCAGTGGATTTTGTAAAGAAGGGCAACTGGAGAAGGCAAATTATCTATTTCTGAAAATGGAGGAGAAAGGCTGCGTTCCAAATGTTGTGACCTATAATACCATGATCAGCGGATTCTGCAAAGAAGGGCTACTGAAAAAGGCAAATGATCTGTTTTTGGAAATGGAGGAAAAAGGCTGCCTTGCTAATGTTGTGACCTATAATGCCATGATCAGTGGATTTTGTAAAGGAAGACAACTGGAGAAGGCAAATGATCTATTTTTAAAAATGGAGGAGAAGGGCTGCGCTCCGGATGTTGTGACCTATAGTGCTATGATCAACGGATTTTGTGAAGAAGGACAATTGGAGAAGGCAAATGATCTATTTTTAAAAATGGAGGAGAAAGGTCGCGGTCCGGATGTTGTGACCTATAGTGCCATGATCAGCGGATTTTGTAAAGGAGGACAATTGGAGAAGGCAAATGATCTATTTTTGAAAATGGAGGAGAAGGGCTGTGCTCCGGATGTTGTGACCTATAGTGCCATGATCAACGGATTTTGTGAAGAAGGACAATTAGAGAAGGCAAATGAACTATTTTTAGAAATGGCGGAGAAAGGCTGCATTCCAAATGTTGTGACCCATAATACCATGATCAAAGGATTTTGTAAAGAATGGCTACTGAAGAAGGCAAAAGATCAATTTTTGGAAATGGAGGAGAAAGGCTGTGTTCCAAATGCGATTACATTTAATACATTGATGCTGCACTTATGCCAAAATAATGAGACTGCAAAAGTTATTGACCTTCTTGGTGAAATGTTAGCCAGAAATGTGTCGCCAGATGTGTTTACATTCTCAATAGCAAAACACTTGTTGTTCTTGTTCAAAAGGCAACATAAAACTGTTGCAGTTAATTGAACAATTGTTTAATTGTAAGTCAAAATGGAAGAATTTTTAATTGTTCGAAAGGCAACATACATGTCCAATAGTTGTGCCCAACATTAGCTTTGATATTGTGTGTTCCCTAACTGAAATTTAACGACCTAGTTTAGTGGTTAGCAGCTGCTTAAGGTTTATTATTGTAAAAATATTGAATAATCAAAATGATGTCGTTTCATTCATTTAAGTATCGTAAAACCCTTTACTCCAGCTTTGTTTCCATCTTTTATCTGCTGGCCGACAAAATCATACTTTGTGCATCTTCAGTTCTTCACTTCCTTTCCGTCTTAAAATCTTGATCTTCGCGGCAAAAGAAACCTCATTTTTGTCAGACTCACCCTTTAACTCGATTTCAAATGGTCTCTTTATCGTCTCTAGGTTTTATTGCTGGTCCATCATTGCTTTCTTCAACAATCGATTCACTAGCAATTAGGAGGAGATCGTTGGTCCTTCACTAGCAATTAATAAGACAATAGCTAATTCCAAAAGCTATGGCACAAGTTAAAAAGAATTATATTTTCTGCACTTTTTGTCAATGTGGACAAGCACAGAATCCAAAAATAATCAATAATCTCTCTTTAGTGAACTCTGTAATTGTCAAACTATGACTTCATCTTATTTTGGTAAGATTTGCAGATGCAGAAAAAGATAAGCTCTAACTAAAGGATAAGCTCTTCAATTTATGAAAAAATGCATGCCAGAAAGAAAATATAAGTTCTTCAATTTCTTTTACCATTTCACAATGGATATAAATAATTAAACTTTCAACTATAAATATTTTGATTAATGGTGAATTCATTTTGGTGGGGAAATAATTCTGCAATCTAATTACTTCTATAAAAATCCACCACCACAATCAATGATTCTGTAATTTTGAGGGAGGAAGATAGCAAAAGAGAAAGAGAATCTATTAAGACATAACAGAAAATCCAAAGAAAAGAAAAGAGAAGCAGGCCGCGAGCTCATGGTAAGAGAAAACCCCAAGAAATAATGATCACTATGAACTATCGTTGTGATAGGGTTTGAGTTTGGATTGTGAAAGAGATTCCTTAAATTGGTTAAGCCATAGATATTTAATTAGTTAAATAATTAATATAAATAAATCAAAGGTTATGTATATTGATATATGCACCTTTATATGTTCACTAGTAATAATTTTATTGTGAAAGAGTATATACCGAAATAATTAAATTAACGTGATGTTAATAAAATTTAATATTAATTTCATTAAAAAAAACAAGATACTATTATTATTATTATTATTATTATCTCATCCGTATGGTAGAGAATCGTGTCCCAATTTTGCTTTAGTCGACTAGTCAATGTCCACGTGTTCATTATCGAGACACAGACTTGTCCTCTACTTGTGCCCAACCTCGTAGCTTCATTTTGTGCGTGCCCCTACTGAAATTTAACTACCTAGTTAGCAGCTGCTTAAGGTTTATTATTGTAAAAACATTTAATAATTAAAACGATGTCGTTTCACCCATTTAATTAGCGTGAAACCCTTGACTCCAGTACTGTTTCCGTCTTTCATCTGCTGGCTTACAAATTCTTACTTTGTGCGTCTTCAGTTCCTCACTTCCTTTCCGTTTTAAAATCTGTCTTCGCAGAAAAAGAAACCTCTTTTATTTTTTTCAGACTGAACTAGGGGTACTCCTCTAACTCTATTTCAAATGGTCTCCAAAAACCCCCGGTCGTCTCTACGTGTTATTGCTGGTCCATCATCGCTTTCTTCAACAATTGATTCAAGCGGTAAGCTTTCTTCCTTGTTGACTAATCGACACACACACACTAATTCAAATCCCAAGAACTCATATGAACGCCTTCCCAATTCCAACACTATACCGAAAATATCAATCCCCGATCCCCAAAAGATAACCCCTCTTGAGAGATTCTTGTACATAAATTGTAAATCAGGTAATGTCACTCGCCAAGAGGCAATTCAGTTCTTTGATCACATGATTCAGATGCAACCCACTCCTGCAATCTCATCATTCAATCTTTTGTTAAGGACTCTTGCTAAAAATAAGCATTATTCCACTGTTATTTCCGTTTCCAAAGAATGGATTCAATTGGTTTGTTGTCATGTATCACTGTATTGAATACTTTGCTTAATACCTGTTGCAATGTGAAAAGGGTTTGTGATGGTTTTGTGGTCTTGGCAGTGATAATCAGAAGTGGTTATAGTCCAGATATTGTGACCTTTACTTCTTTAATAAGGGGATTGTGTATGGAACATAAAATTAGTGAGGCAGTTAGGCTGTTGAATAAAATGAGCTTGTTCGGTTGTTGGCCTGATACGATTACATGGAATACATTGATTAACGGGTTGTGTCAAACAGGGAACACAGATATTGCTCTTAAGTTGCTCCCAAAGATGCTTAATGGGAATGGTGAATCTGGCCTCACTTGTAAGCCTGATAAATTTTCTTATGGCCATATCATTGATAGTCTTTGTAAGGATGGTTTGATAAAAAAGGCGCAAGAGCTCTTTGTGCAAATGAAAGATATGGGGATTTTTCCTGACGTGTTTGTGTATAACTCACTGCTACAAGGTCTATGTTCTTTGGGTGAGTGGGAAGATGCTAAATGCTTATTTATCGAGATGGTGGATCAGTTTGTGCATCCTAATGTGGATACATTTAACGTGTTGATAAATGCACTTTGTTGAGAGGGAATGATAAAAGAGGTAAATGAATTGTTTGAACTGATGGTTGAGAGAGGTGTAGAGGGTGATACTTGTACCTTCAACTCATCGAATGAGAGCTATCGTTTTGCAAGTATAATTGAGAAGGTGATGGAGCTTTTTGTTTCTATGGCAA
>CANUEX010118655.1:0-16093 GCA_948099535.1 Jatropha multifida | reverse complement strand
GAGTGTAAATGACTATCTGGAGACTGTATGATAGGAACAGTTTGAACATATTATGACAAATAAATATTTGTATGAGAAAATATTTTTATTATATGGATATGGGCCCGAGCTGTGAATAGTATGTATTACTAATGCTGGGTCGGAATTATTAACTCTGATTGTCTTATGAAAAATGTCATAATATGGGCTTACTATTTCGATAGTCAAATGATAATAGGGATGGATTGTGATAATTTAGGCTTACTACGGGCCTCGGGTGCCTTAAGCTTACCAAGGTCCTAGTGCCGGTCCGGCCCACGGTTTTAGGTCGTGACATTTATGGGTTCAATTGATGCAAGTCATTTGGAACTGGCGCAGGGTAATTGCCATCTGGCTTATGCTAGACTCAACTTCCCTATACCAGATTTACCTGACTAGCGCCAGATTAACCTAGAAATCTGTAGATTTTAGCAAAATTGAGTTTTTGTGTGTTCCTCTCACAAATGACTCAATTTTGATGATTTACTACTGAAATGAACTGAAAATAAACAAAAAATGAGTTTTAGACTCTCAGTTTACCTAGTTTTGAAAAAACTCTTTGGATTGCTTGAAGGTTGATCAAGAAGACCTCAAGTACACTTGATCTCCTCTTAATGATTTGAATCTATGTTGTTGATTTGGTGTTTCCAGGAGTGTTTCTAAGCCTACGACTCACTGACTTCATGATGGTTACACTTTCGTGCCCACAATTTAACAAAACTCTTAAGGTTTTTGGTTAAGAAATTGATTGTAGGATGTGTTTTTGTGATGTTTTTATTTTGATTTTTGGCTTGTTTTTATGTTTAGTGTTTGTGTTTTCTCTAAGTTTTTTATCACAAAAAATGAGACCCCTTAACCCTAACCCTTAAGTTGGTATTTATAGGCAAATGGGTAAAATGACACTTTTGCTTATATGGCAAAGGGGCCCCACAAATGAGTCAATTTTTGATTTTTTACTAAATCAGTCTAAATGGCATGTATATTGACATAAAGCCTGAAAATTTCTCCGAGTTGATCCCGGGATTTGTTTTCGAGCCTCTTTCAACACAAACCCTGAAAAAGTGAAAGCGATCCAATGGATCCAATTTCTTATCCTAGGATACCTAGCTCAAGAATTAGATCAATCGGACATTCTAAACTCATTCTATTACCACAAACATCACCACCACTGATGGACTCTTTAAGAGTCACTGATGGGCCCCACTAGGGCCACTGTGGGCTCCATCAGCAAACTGACCTGATTTTTGTGTAATTGATTCGGGTGATGCATAGAGTGTCGTAGGACATTGAGGCGAATCCCTAGTGAGCCTAAGATGCACTTATGGGTACCATTTTGCAAAAAATGTGAAAAAAGGCATTAAAGGTTGCACTTCCTAAACTTGAATCATCATTTGGGGATCAAGTTCGTTGGATGCTTCAACCTATTCCTTAGCGATATAGGTTATCATCATAGAGTCTCTTTTTGGAGCAAAAATTGAATGTCTATAGTTTGCTTCCATTTTGATAATATTTTGCGTTCTAAGCAAGATTTTATCAAAATGTAAAGTAGATGCATAAGTAGTAAAGTACTCACCTGGTTTGCATCCTTTGGATAGCTTGACTTGAAAGTTGCCAGGTTTGTTGGGAATTGAGAGTCGATTCACTCTGGGTCTCGATTTGGCGCACCACAATTAGATGGCTTGAATTGGTTTGCTTCACTTTTGGAGGGGTGTCACTGTAGACGGCATGAATGTTGTTGACCTGAAACACAAAACAAAATGATTTGTGTCAAATAATAGCCTAAATAAGGTGTGGGGTGCCCAACGATGGTGTAAATTTTAGAATGCTCCTCGTGGGGAGGTTGTCCTTTTGGATAGTGTAGTGCGCTGAATGGCGGTGTAAAGTTTTGAAATGCTCCTCGCAGGGAGGTTGTCCTTTCGGACAGTGTGCTAAATTTTGATGACTTTGATATTCGACACCCTTCAAAAGATTGGTTTTGTGACATTTTGATGATTTTGATATTCGACCCCTTTCGACGGATTGGTTACGCCAAATTTCGATGACTTGATATCTGACCCCTTTTCACGGATTGGTTGCACCACATTTTGACGACTTGATATCCGACCCCTTTCGATGGCTTAGTCGCGCCACATTTCAATGACTTTGATAGCCAACACCTTTTGACGGGTTAGTTGCGCCACAATTTGACGACTTTGATATCCAACACCTTTACACGGATTGGGTGTGCCACATTTCAATGACTTGATATCCAACAGATTTTGATAGACTGGTTGTGCCACATTTCGACGACTTTGATATCCGACCCATTTTGACTGATTAGTTGCGCCACATTTCGACGACTTTGATATCTGACCCATTTTGATGGATTGGTTGCGCCACATTTCGATGACTTTGTTGGACTGAATCTCTTTGAAAATTTCTTTCTTGAAAGGCTGTCAATTATCACGTCGACTTCATCTAGAATTTTTTGTTAAGATTAAATTTTTCCATACAAAAAAAGGAGGTTCTCTAGCGTAATATAGCTAGAGATCCCATAATTAAGCTTAGGAAAGCATGCACGCATTTTAAAGTGATATGACTTGTACTTCCACTGGGGATTATAGTATGTGCGCATGTGTGTAATTACTAATTTCCACTGGGAATCTGCGGTTACTGACATGTAGCTTCTGTTGATGGTCTATTGGTGAGGTATCCGAAATGGGCATTAATGATGAGCTGTATGACTAGGCCAGGCTTGTGGCTTGACATTTGGGCTTTCGGCCCACTAACCCTCATAAAAACTAAAAAAGTGGTCATAAGATCACTTTTCTATTTACTTTTCATTTTCAAACTCTCTCAATTCTCTTATCTCTCACTCTCTTCGATTCTTCAAATGACTACTAGAGGCACTGTAGATTAGCTTCTTAGCGAGATGGTTATTGATCCCATGACTAGAGATTTGAGTCATGACATGAGATTATAGGAGTTTATCCTAGATGCGGGTACCAACATTCGTCTACAACATGATTGACCTCACCACTTGTGTTGGAGGCACCCGATGCTTTTCTCTTATATTTTCTACATTATTTTCACTAGAAAAACATGATTACTAGGTTATATAATTTAAAAAGATTGGATAAATTTCATCAAAACTTGAATCTAGGTATTCTAGGTTTGTGTTGGCCCGAACTGGCGCAAGCCAGTATGATCTGGCTTGCGCTAGATTAAACGAACGTGCGCTAATTGGTTGGGAGGTGGCGTTGGTTGCTTTACGTCACTTAATCTAGCCCTGTGTCAGATGTATTTGGCATGCACTTATCATGATTGGCATGCAATTGCTGCGCCTGGCGTGCATTTGTAGCGTCTAGCGTGTGCCTATTGCATCTGGCGTGCACCAGTTGGGTCCTCCTTGTGCCAATTCTATTTGTTTTGTTGTATTTTGTGTTTCTTTCATTCTTTCTTTTTCTGGAACCATTTTTTCTCTTATCCATTTTATCCTGCATCAAATGTGATAATAAGTGTTTTATTCATAATACTAATAGACTTACTTAGGATTTTGTTTGTAGATGGGTGTAAGCCGTGGAAAATCTGGTGGTAACACATATGCTGTAGGCGAGTGGTTCGACGGCTATCAGAGCAGGTACAGGCCCACGTACGTGAGGTAGGCTTTGGTCACTTTGTGGACACGTTACCTTGAGGGCTTGGAAAGACTCTACTGGCTAGCCTTTTAGCGTTGATGGAGTGATGGATGGATTCCATGCATACATTTCACTTCCCTTTTGGCGAGATGACCATTACTCCAGTGGACTTTGCTGCCATTACTAGACTGCCGTTTGGTGGGAGGTTTGTTGTTGTTGACGATAGACTGTGGACTTTGGATTATCGGGGCTTGAGGGCCAGTCTTCGAGCTGCCATCGACATGGAGCCTATTATTTCAAATCAGAGAGTCCGATATGAGACCATCTACTCTCATTATAGGGAGATGCCTTGAGAGCAAGTTGAGGATATGGAAGTGGATACTACTGCCAGGCTTATTTATTTTATCTGTTGGTGACCACTCTCTTCATAAATTATTAAAAGGATGCCGATTTGGCGCTTCTTCCTCCACTTCAGGACTTGCACACAACTAGACAATTTAATTGGGGTTGTGCTGTATTCACTTATCTTTATTATGGCATGGATCTCTGCATTAGAGGTGCACAACTGAAGGTGGGCTATAGGAGGGATATTGAGGTATGAAAAACCCATTCTCCTCCCTATTTATATGCCTATTACATGCTCATTTGACTAACTGATTATTACATGGCATAAATTTGGGCTTGTGAGCATCATGTTCTTCCTATGCCTTCCTTGTCTTACTTTTCGGGTGGGATTACTATGACTACACTACCTTGGGACCGGGCCTAAGCTGTATGAAGAAATACCCCCACACTTCACTAGAGCTTGCAATCGTTAGGCAGCTGTTGAATGGCTTAAAGTGGGAACAGGTATCAAATTGCATTTGTTTTCTACTCTTTCCTCTTTTTTCATTCTTTTTCTTCATTTTATTCTTATTCATTGTTCTCTCCCTACTTACGTAGATAGTCAAGTACCCTTAGGGAGATGCTGCTAACTTCCCTAATTTTGTTCAGGCTGCCATTGTTTTTTAGCATAGGCATCTTCTTTTCACTGGCATGTTTTATGATATGTATTATCTGGAGGAGCGAGTATATGAGTGGCAGCTAGGCCCTGAGCATAGGAGAGTTCCACATGCGGTCCCCTATCACATGCTATCGACTAGATCCATCAGATTGGAATAGGCAGTTGCTGGAACCAGGAAAGGGATTGTAGCCACCAACTTAATTGACTTTGAGCCTGATGCTTATCCAGCTTTTGTTTGGATGCAACTTCTGGTACATGTTCCTCCTTCGAGACACATTGACCCAGTAGATGATGTGGAGAGTAGGGACAAGGTATGCCTCCCGACTCCGTAAGCTTTATCTTACAATATTTTCTTTCTGGCTTTGCCCCATTATTTGTTTTTTAATCACAACTTACACCTTGATTTTGTAGCAGCCACAACAACGTGGCAAGTGCATGAGGAGAGGTCTTGAGCCTCGAGCTCCCGATACAACTATTATCATTGGCATTCCAGAGCATGGCTCGGGCACTTCTTATTCTTTTACTTTAGACCATACATGCGAGATTGTTCAAGGCATGTTGGAGTGAGTTTTGCAGCATTGAGGCTTACTGATGAGCAGGCATCTATAAGTAAAAATGAAAATTTGATATGATGCACATGTCATGTATGTATGAGATGTATCTAATTATGCCTATGATGTGTTTTGTAGAGACTTGGCATGAGTTTCACCACTGGCCGTGGCCAAGGAACATCGTCTAGTAGGCATGCTAGTCAAGGGTATAGTCAGAGACGCCACATGATAACGAAAGTTGAAGGGTCCAGTGGAGAGGAGGAGGAAGAAGGATCGGATGATGAGGCTGCTGAGTAGGCCCCCTCCTTGATGGCAGACTACTTTTTTCTCTTTTTATTTTATCTGCCTTGGATCCGTTTTACAATGATTGTACACAATTCTGACTTTATGGATATTAAATGACAACCCTTGTTGAATGCTGTGTTTATTATATTTGTGTATTACAACTAAATATCATATTGATTGCGAAATAGCATCCAACTCATATTACGTTGTGGCCAGCTATCAACTCATCCTTTTTGCACTCCACCATGTCATGCTGCACATTTCCCCACTTCTTCATTTCTCCCTCTTCTACCTTATGTATGGATCAGTCTTTAGCACCTTTATTTGAAACATTTTTCAAGAGTCTCACCCTTGATGATTGGCAATTGCTCTCTCCTTTTGAACTCATAGGTTTGAGCTACTATCAAAACATCTGTGTTCAACCCGGGGCTATTAAGATGGCTTATTGACCACTTTGATTAGATTGACAATCTCTTCTATCACAATGACTTCGAGATTCGCCCATTGTTCGAGGAATTTGGTGCTATCTCAAGAAGACATCAAATTAAGTGGTCAGGGAACCCCGGCTTTGCCCCAGTTACATGGGAATCTCATCTCTCATTTCCCATTGATTTTTGGCTTCTGCATTCGTGAACTACCTGATTACAAATCTGGATTTGATGTGTTACCCCTGCATCCCCTTATTTTTCGTGCCATGAATGTGAACCGTGCTAGCCCTTATTGGCCTTGGCTTGCTTGTTTCTATATTCTTAGCCAATATTTACTTCTTAGCGGCATTGACAGTTATGGTAGCCTCAAAGTACTGCTTATCGTTGAACGGATGTCGGGACGCTGTACGTCATTTCCACTGGTGTTAGCGGAAACACTTGTATGGCTATGCGGACATGCTTGTGATCAGCTTCAGTGCTTGGGCCGATGGGAAGCCCACTCTTAAGCCACCCTTATGGGTTTTCGACCTAATGGGCCTTTTGCTCTAATTTTTGCTTAAGTTGCCCTTATGAGTTTTCAATTTAACAAGCTTTTCTTTTTTTATATTTCCTTATTTTTCTCTTTTTTTATGTTTCTGCAGTTGTGGGCTTTTAAAAAGTTGCAAGTGATGACAGCGCCATTGGATCATTTAATATGTAATTATGGACCATAGGAATGACTTTAGAAGACTGAATCATCATTTTCCAAAACCTCACTGCTGAAGGAATTAGGTGGACATGCCCTTGGTGGCACATCGGGGAGTCATCGTCTCTTCTTATCTCCTTTGTTTGCCCTTGTGTGGTCTAACCATGGTAGTGGCTTGCTATCCCAACCGAGTTGTACGGTAATATAGTCATCGTCAAGCTGTTTCGTCTTATCCACACTTTGAAGGGAACTTCACTAACCGATGATTCTTATCCTTCTTTGTTTCTACTTGGCCTAACTATACAACTGTACCTATTCCTAAAGTGACTAATACTTCTTCAAATCTGTATCATCTATGGCTACAAACTAATTTTGGGTTCGACAACGATTCAACATTAGTAGATTTTTCACAGTAGGGTTCTTGTTAGGACGAGATGTGTAAATGCACTATTTTATGGTTTTAATGAAACGTAATGGACAATGTTTATGTATGTTGGTTCATGAATAAAATTGTCCTTTTTACTTAAAGAGTTTAATATTCCTCCTATTATTCCATTAAAGTAAATTCACATAATTGCATATCAGCATACATCTCAAACATGATACGCTGCAAAAGTAATATTAGCACAAAAGGTGAATTTTATTAATAGGTTTAATCGTGACATTTTGAATTATACATAAAATTTCTTTAATCTATCCAAGTTGGCAAGCTCAATAAATTCATTGCCTTCCATGTTTAATAGCTTCACAACACCTTTAAAAAACATCCTCTTGATCAAGAATGGGCTTTTCCAATTGGGCTTGAACTTCCCTCTTGGATCTTGGGTGTTTGGTCTCATTTGTTTTAAGACCAAATCCCCTACTTTTAGCAGCCTAGGTTTGACCCTCTTTTTGAAGTGTCTTGCAATTCTCCTCTTATAAAGCTGATTCATAAATTAGGCCTCAAGCTGTTTACCGTCCTATAATGCTAACTCTTAAAAGCGATCCTCGACCCATTGGCACTCTAAAACTTTAGACTCCAAAACTATCCGCAAGGATTTCACTTTAATTTTAGTTAGTATTACAACTTCTATTCCGTACACTAAGGAATATGGGGTTGCGCCATTTGCAGACTTAGTTGTAGTCTGATATCCCCATAAAGCATATGGCAACTTGTTGGCCCAATCATGATTTGTCTCTGTTACCTTCCTCAATATCTTTTTAATACTCCTGTTCGCAGCCTCCATTGCTCCATTAGCCTATGACCTATAAGGAGATGACTTATGGTGTTCAATCCCATACTCTTTTAACAAAGTCTTCACTTCAGCCTGAAATTGAATCCAATTATTCGTCACGTCATGGTGAGGAACTCCACATCTGCATATTAAGTTCTTGTCAATGAACTTGGCCATCTGTTTTGCTCCAATTGCTTGAATGATTCAACTTTGACCCATCTTGAAAAATAATCCATTGCCATGACTATGAATTCATGTTCGTTAGGAGCAAGTGGTGAAAATTTTCCAATGATGTCTATCCCCCATACTGCGAATGGCCATGGGTAAATAGAAGGATACAGTTCTAATGGAGGAATGTGACTGAGGTCTCCATGAATCTAACATTCAAAGCATTTATTCATGAAGGAAACATAATCTTTCTCAATCGTAGTCCAATAGAATCCTTGTCTAAGGATTTTCTTTGCAAGTGCTCTTCCATTCATATGAATACCACAAATGCTAGTGTGGATTTGCTCAATGATTCCTTCGGTTTCTTTTTTCGATACGCATCTCAATAGAACCCCATCGGACACTTGTCCAACACTGTGAATTATGGTGCTAAACATTGTATGGACCTTTTGTCTTCTCTAATAGTCGAATCTGGATAAATCTCTTTTGTCATCCATTGTAGAATATTGTAGAACCAAGGTTGACCATCCACCTTAATCTCCATGATTCTCTCACCTTCATAGCAAGGGATGTTACCAGAAGACATCATGAATGGCCTCTTAGGCATTATTGAGACTTATTCCCAAGCTGAAGCTAAATTGGCTAGTGCATCTGGTACTTAATTATTTGCTCCATTCGTGTGGGTAAAGGTTGCCCTCTTGAAGTTTTGAATGATAATATGTGGATAATCGATATACGGTTTCAGTCTTCCCTTTGACTTCCCAATTTCCACCAGGATGCTCAATGACTAGTTTAGAATCACCGATAACTTCGACTTCTTTAGCTTGGACTGTAATCAAGGCTTCCAATCCAAACAAACAAGCTTCATATTCTGCCATGTTATTCATGACTGCAAAGTGTAGCCTCTTCATCACAGGAATAACTTCTCCTTGTGGGGATTCTAAAAGGACACTGGCTCCAGCTCCTTTACTATTGGCTGAGCTATCAAAATAGAGTTTTCACCCATTCTTCTCTATTACATTAAGATGCTCATCAGGGAAATCAATCTTCATTCCTCGTTATCCTCCACCGAATGTGCTACTAAGAAATCTACAACTGCTCTTCCTTTAACAATTTTCTTAGTAGCATATTTGATGTCGAATTTTGAAAGTAAGATCAACCATCTGGTGAGTTTTCCTACCAGAGCTAGAGTTCCCTAAAGGTACCTGATCGAATCCATCCTTAACACGATTATCACTTTATAAGACTGAAAATAATGTCGAAGTTTTCTAGTGGCCCAAGCCATTATTAAGCATGTTCTTTCTATCAAGTCATATTTCTACTCATTCAGAAGAAGCTTCTTATTTAAGTAGTACATTGCCTTCTCAACACTGGCTTCATTAGCTTGTGCTAACATGGCTCCCATCCCAGTGTCTTCCACTGTCAAGTATAAGATTAGGGGTTTCCCAAGCTTTGGTGGACATAAAATAGGAGGACTTGACAAATGTTCCTTGATTTTATCAAAAGCTATCTAGCACTAATCGTTCCATTTGACTGGTTGATCCTTTCTTAGAAGCTTGAAGATCAGGTCACAAATAATAGACAACTTTGATATGAATCTACTGATATATTGTATTTTCCCCAAAAAACTTCTTACTTGCTTTTCTGTCTTTAGCATCTCCATTCCTTGAATAGTTATCATCTTGCTTGGATCAATCTCTATTCCGTTCAGCCCCACAATGAATCCTAGCACTTTTCCTGAAGTCACCCTGAACTCAAATTTCTTCGGATTCAATCGCAGCTTATATTTGATGACTCTATCAAGGAACTTACTCAGAGCCTCTAGATGCTCTCGTGGCATCTTTGTCATGATAATCATGTCATCGACGTACACTTCCAACTCTTGATGAATCATGTCATGAAACAAAGTGGTTGCCATTCTCTGGTAGGTTGCCCCAGCATTCTTCAGACCAAAAGGTGTTACTCTGTAACATAAAGTACCAAACTCGATGAGGAAGGTCGTCTTGGCTTTGTCTTGTAGTGCCATGAGAATCTGATTGTATCCAGAGAAACCATCCATGATCGAGAAATATCCCATCATTATCATACTACTAATCTAGACATCAATGTGTGGGAGAGGAAAGTCATCTTTTGGTGATGCTATGTTCAAGTCTAGGTAATCTACGTACATCCTAAATCTTCCATCTTTCTTTAAAACCATGACTATATTTGCTAACCAATCGGGATAATGCATTATTTCTAGAAACCCTACATCAATCTACTTAGTTACTTATTCTTTAATCTTTTCATCCCATTCTGGTTGCAATCTTCTTTTCTTCTACTTCACTGGCCGGGACTCGGGGTTCAAAGGGATCGTGTGTTTTGCTATAGACCTGTCGATTCTAAGCATGTCTTCATACCTCCATGCAAAAGCTTTTGCCTTATCCTTGAGTAAATTTTGGAATTCTATGATTAATTCTGATGTCAGGTCTGGTCCAATTAATAAATTTCTAGGATTTTCTTTTGTTTTTATATTAAATTCGAGCATGCATAATGAATTGATGTCAAATATGCACATATGCTCATCTACTTCATGAATGGAACCATCAGGAAAAACATAAAACAAGTGAGCAAAATTGAAGTTCATTTCATTAAAAATCATGGAAAGTTCATCACAATCAGAGTCATTATTAATAGGAACAAAAACATTAGTAGGGGCTTCAATTTTTTCAAAGCTCTCTTCAACGCAAGCCCTTATTGCTTTGAGGACCTGATCTGTGCAATCTTCTTCTTTCTTAATGACTGCTTGTTCTTTCTCTTCCTCTTCTTGGGTTACCTCTTCTTCCTCCTACTCTTCCTTGTTTTCCTCCTCTACTGCATTAGCTTTTAACCTTTCAACCCCTTTTGCTCAATTGTCTTGAAATCCCCTTCAATCTTCAACCTAATCTTTGGCTCTCCATGACCCACTGTCAGAATGTCAATTACGTCTGTGAAAATTTCAAGTCTCAAGTACTTCTTCCCATTATGTTCAAAAGGTTCTGTTTGTAGACATGGAGAGGAATGCTTACTCGAACGGAAAAAACGTGCATCCATGTCTAGCCAACCAAATGTCTTCGATGGCTTACTCTCGACGTTGTATCCCAGGCCCATTCAATTCCTTTGAGTGTGAATCTTTGGGAGTTTAGTGATCCCTTGTTGATCCTTCCCCAATCCTTTCCCTTCTTCAAAATTCATTTTCTTTATGATATTGCACACAACAACCCCCATATTAGAACTGAAAATAGCAATTTGGAAACTGGTCCAAGGGAGTAAAACCTGCTTGTCTACATTAAGCGTAGCCATGCTTCTCTCATTGGCAACAGGTATGGTGATAATTTTCCCATTGAATGGGAATTTTATCTTCTGATGCAGAGTAGATGGTACACCTCCCAATGAATGAGACCACGGATGCCCCAACAATAAGGCAAATGTCAATGGGATTTCAATCACTATGAATTCAGTTTCCTTTTCAACAGGGCCTACTTTCACCATTGTTTTGAAAGTTCCCTCCACTTGTCTTCTTGAGTCATCACAGGCTCAAATGATGACATCAAAAGCATCTAAATCAGACATATCCAGCTTAAATTTGGAAAGGAGCTTTAATGGACATACATTTAAAGCTAAACCGTTGTCAATCATCACATTTCCAGTGGCTCTACCCCTCACTTTGGCCTTGATGAACAAAGCTTTTGTGTGATTTCTTCCTTCACGGGGAAGCTCATCAACAAAAAAAGGTTATCAATAAAGGGTCATTTTGGACCAATCCCACAAATTCAACTGCCGATATGGATGGCAAAATAGAGACTTCCACCATAGCTTTCAGTAAGGCCTCTTTATGCGCCTTTGATGAAATTAATAAATTCCACATTCTTATACTTGCTTGTGTTCTCTTCATTTGCTTAATCAGTGTGTTGTCTTCGGCTTCTCTTATTGGCATGTTAGATGAACTTGCTTTCTCTTTCCTTTTTTCTTCGGAAGGCTTAACTGGATCAGGTTGATAAATTTGACCAATATGCGTCACATTGCTTATCACTTTTGCTTCCTTGTCATCCTCGCTACTCTAAATATTTAGAGTAACGGACTCCGCTACCACCTCATCTTCACTATCTGTACAAATTGGCTCACTTCTCACTGTCGGCTCATCATCGCTATCCCAGACGTCTAGCACCATATTTGGATATGTTCTAGCAACATTTTCTCTTCATTTCCTCTTTATCTTCCTCTAGTTTAGACAGTATCTGCTCTGGGGTCTTCCCTGACTCAACCATATGCAAATTCTTTGGTGGCGGCACATTCTTGAAATTTGGAAGTGGGTTGGTCCACGTGCTGGGCCTTGACTTTCCTAGGTCGGTGATATTGCCTTCATCAATCAAATTTTAAATTTCATCCCTTAGCCATAGACACTTATTTATGGTATGGCCCTTAAGCTGATGGAATTGACAAAATGCATTTTGATCGAAGCTTTTGGGCAGATTTATTTGAGGAGGTTTCGGCGCCAATGGCCTTAGCAAACTGGCCGCTTTTGCCTTTTCAAAAACCCTAGAGAGAGGAGTGCCAAAATTTGAAAACCTTTGTTGAGGGACATTGGTGGCCTATAGATCCAGGACTGCGGTTGTAGTGCTTTTACTGGCATTTGGAGCCTTGTTGGACTGGCTAGATCCCTAGAATCCAGACCTATTGAAATTCCTAGGATGACTTCTGTACATTTTATCTTCTCTAATCTTGTCTTCAATAGTCGTTCCTACCTCATAGAATTGAGAAAATTCAATCAACGACATGTAGTATAATTTTTCTCGAAACACTCGCAATGTTCCTTTGATAAAAATCTTGATTTGCTCCTTAGTCTCGAGTCTATTCCTCATCTGAGTTACCTTTGCCCTCCACCTAGTCATATAGTTAGTAATGACTGTTCAGGTTTCTGCATGGTCACCTCCAAATCCCTTAAATTGACACTCATCTGGAGGTTGTAAGCATATACCTTAAGGAATATGATAGTCAGTTCACTCCAATCTCTCCTAAATTTCTTATCCAGGTTGTAGTATCAAGTCTGAGCAGATCCTATTAGAAACATTGGGAACATCTTTAGAATTTCCCTTGAGGGCAATCCTACCAACTCTATAATCGATTTGTATTGCAGAAGGTGCACTCTCGGATCACCACTTCCATCATATTTTGCCACTTTTGGCATCTTAAAAGTGACTAGGATTTCCTGTCGCAACCCCAGTACTTTATTATCATCTTCATTGATGTCCACGTATTGGTCCATACCTTTGGACTTCATGAACCAATGAAGTTTTTCTAGCTTTATGTCAAGCTTTTCCATTTTTCTATAGTTTTTTGCCCTTCGAGGGTCCAATTGCTTCAATCAAGCCATAGTGAAATAAACCTAAATGATGTGGTAAATTAGTTAGATGATGTATGAACACAACACAATCATAGCAATTAAATGAAACTAAAGGGGAATAGGAGTAAGGAAATGCATGACCTCCACCCTTATAACTCCCACACATGGTGCATGGTTTAGTCTTTATCTATTCCTAGGACATAATGGGTTAGATCCATAAACTAACATGGGATTTTGAAGCTGATATCACTCATATTTATACATTATGCAATAAATAAATATTTATTAAGGTATCCTTAAATAAGATTACTATGGTCTCCTACATGAGTTTTGGCCGGCGTATAAGTCCTGGATTCTATAAGTGAGAGTCGGTTGTTTCCTCCCATTTATCGAAACAGAAGGTAATAACGGATTGTGCCAACTCTTTTGATATACCAATTGGTACTTAAATTATGGGTGGTGTATATTAGTGGTAGATCTCAACAGTAGAATAGAGTGAGGAGATCACATTTCCCAATATCAATGAAGAGTGTTAGGATAGAAATGCGGATTGAGAAGGGATTAATGTATGAATGACATTTATATAAGTATAAAATTTAAAAACAATTCAAATTAATAACTCAATTGATAAATGTGAATATTTGGACAACTAATGAAATTAACTCTCTAAATAAATCCTCAGCGGAGTTGCCAGGTTGAGGATGACGAGGCTTCCGCACAGTGTCTCATTGTTTTCTCAAGAGTTTCTCGAATAAACTGAATCAAATGGGCTTGGTTCATTTTAATTTACAAAAATTATGTAATCCCATTTTAATCCTCAGAAAAGGGTTTTCTTATTTGGTATGGTTTTGAAAATTTTGGAGTTGCCACCCTATTTTACTAAATTAGGAAAAAATTTCTCGGATTTATCAATTCTTTGGAATAAATTAATCCAGTTTTAACCAGAGTGAGTCTAGGAGTTGCATATGGAAATGGGAAGGTGTTATGCACCTATTCCATCCGGTTTAAACTGGCCTCCTAGTTGTCTGAAATATTTATTATTTATTTTTTGCAGTATAAATTTAAATTGGGATGTAAAATATTTTTTTATGCAATTTTTGAAAATATGTCAAGCATACATATCATCACAAATAATAAAATTAAATTATCCACAAGAAAGTGGGACGAGAGAAGAATTACCACACTTCTAAAATACATTCTACCCATTAATTTCCCTTATACGTTCCCAATCCCATTAACCAACATAAATTAATAGAAATAAAATTATTACAAGCCCATTTAAATGAGAATTCATTTGAATTCTCCACAAATTATGTAAATAATATTATAAACCCTATAAAATAATAAATTACAAATTCCATAAATAAATTATATAATTACAGCAAACAGAATTCAATAAAAGTTCAAAAGCAAATCACATTCAAACATTCAAACAACACAATTTATGCAAACATTAATTAAAAAACATCAAAATACAAATGTCAGTTCAATAATATTATAAATTACTTAAAATAAACAACAAACAATAAAATGACATAATATAAATTAATGTTAGAAATGTTAGTGATGTTTGTAAATTAGATAAACAACATATAATAAATATTATAGAATAATAATTAAATACACAAATAAATAATTGCAAAAATAAAAAGTATAATGATTTTAATATTGTTTCAAGCTCATGATCACAATGTTCATGTAATGGATTATTTTTCAGTGTCGTTAATAATGATTTACCGGTCTGTGAATAGTACTATCAGTTCGGGACTTGGTATTATTTCGGTCTGGAAAAATTACTATGTGTGTCTAATATGTTAATTAATATTTTTGGAGCATGTTTGCATGATTTAGGTAGGTAGAAAATATTTCATGAATATTTTTGGAGGATTGCAACAACTAATGAATATTATTTTTAGTGTGGTATATTAAGAAGTAAATGATGGATTATTTTTGTGGAATTAATTTAATTAATTTGTGGAGTTAAATAATATTTGAAAGAGAATTATTTGAGGAATATTTAGAGCCATTAGATGAGATTACATAGGACTTGATCTTGGCCATTCATTTGGCATAAAATGAGGAAGCAAAGTTTGACTTTGTTACTTAAGTTACCAACCAAGCAACAACTTCTCTCTCTTCTTCTCCATCTCCATCTTGACCCCACTTCTTCTTCTCTTCTTCCTCCATTTTTCTTTCATTTTCGTACCTCCAATTACCACCAAACTTCTTAATTAAATTATAGAATTGTGATTAAACCTTAAGAAACAAGTAGTAGGAGTTGGAAATTGTGAATAAAAGACTTAGAGAATTGAAGTTGCCATTGAAGAGAGGTTGGAGAACCATCCTCAAAGGGCAAAGAGAATGCTAAGGAATAGAGTCTTCTAAGCTTGTTTAAGCTTAATTGAGAGGTTAGTGCACTACTATTTCATTTCCTCTTTCATTTTCTTCAAGTTGTACTTTTTAGGTTTTTGATTGATTTTGGAGAATTTGGTAAAATGTGTTAGGGAATGGGTAATTGGATGTGTTAATGTGAATATCCATGATTCTTAAGCATGGAAGGATGCTTACAAGGGAAAGAAAACATCTCTTTCCCCTCTAACTAAGAGTGGCCAAACCACTCATGGTGAAGGACACTTTGTGTCCTTTGATTTTTATGCTTAATTTGAACTTGAATGAGTTTTGAGATGTGTTTCCTTATGATTTATGAAATTAATTTGGAAAGAAGTCATTTCCTCATTGATTTGGAAGAGAGGCCGAACCTT
>CANUEX010118620.1:0-17192 GCA_948099535.1 Jatropha multifida | reverse complement strand
CCGTTCTGCTGGAGGAGAAGCTCGCGACTGCAGAGAAGGCTGCTGCTGTGGCGGCGCGGGACAGAGAAGGAGGAGGAGCTGGCGGAGCTCGTGGCGCAGCAGAGAGAGGCGGAGCAGAGCTGTGATGGTGGCTGGCAGTGTTGTTGCAACAAAGGCAGTGAGAAAGAGACATAGAGAGGGAGGCAGCGCAGGGAGAGAGGAAAGAAGAAAGAAGAAAGAAAGAGAAGAGAAGAAGAAGAAGAAGAAGAAGAAGAAGAAGGTGGTGGCGCAGGGAGGAGGCTGGCTGGCTGAGGCAGTGAGAGGAGGGAGGACAGGGATGGTGGCGTCGGGAGGAAGGAGATGATGAAGATTTAAAGAAAAAAAATAAATAAAAATAAAATAATAATAAATAAAATAATAATAAAATATTATAAAGTTTTATAATTATTAAATAAAAACAAACCGTCCAAGGTAAGTTGCCGGGGAGAAAAAAATAGTGACGCACAGTGTTTTTAAAAAATATCCGATTCGGGTCTAATTTAAATTAATTCGGTCCAATTAAAAAAATATTGGTCCGATTTTATTCGATTAACGGTTATTCAATAAATTTTCGGGCGAACCAAAATGATTTTCGGTCCCGATAATATTATTGGCTAAAAATTTACAATTTAAATTTAAATGGGAATGTTTCGAAATAAAAATTTCGGGGTATTACAATCATAATTTTATATTTATATATATTCTCCTAGTAAGTTTTACTTTATATTTGATATCAAACAATGAATTGCATAATATATTCCTCAACCAATAATAATAAATTACAAGTTTCTCAATTTTAATTAAAAAAAATTATAAATCTGCTCCAAGGATAGTTATTCCTTTCTGGCTAGGAGAGTTAGAGTTTTCGCTCATATGCAGCTAGGGTCTTCTCTTTTACAGGATTTTGTCCAATTCTGATCTGGTTTTTGGCTATTTTTTCGTTAGTTTTTCCTCGGTTTCTTCACATTTTCAGTTGAAATTGTCTTTTGACCATTGATTCTTTTCTTACAAGTTCCCTTTAGTTTTCTTCTCATTTTATTCCTTTTCATTTTCGTGTTGTAAACATTTTTTTGACCTATTTTTATTTACTTCTTTTCTCCTTTTATTATTGTTTCCCTATTGTTTTCTATTCCTTATGTTTTTGTTTTTGCTGTGCTTTTTGTTTTCTTACGTTTTGTTAGCTTTTGGTTTTCTCTTTGTAAGTTCATTCTTCTGATGGTTTAGCCTTTATATCCTTAATACATAATTAGTTGTGAGTTAGCTGGTTGGGATGAGCTCGACAGCAAATCCTATCGGGGATGAGGCGGAGGCCATTGAAGTAACTGATGTGGGTGAACAGCTTGAATGTCGGAAGGAGAGTCTTTGCCTCATAAGGAAGTTATGTACATATTGTTCCTTCAATAAGTTTTCACTAATGGACACTATGACTAAGGTTTGGAAGGCGAAACATGGGGCTGTAGTTTAGGAATGGGGGAAAGGGATATTTCTTTTCCAATTTTTTCATTGGAAGGTGGAACAAAATATTCTAGAGCAACAATCTTGGCACTTTGATCTAGTTTTGAAGGAAGTGGAGTGAGATGAGCAACCATTTGATTTGAAGTTTTAACTCATGTCCTCTTTAGGTACGAGCTTATTATCTCCCACTACGATGTATGGACAAACAGGTGGCTAAATTAATTGCTGGGAAGTTAGGTTTGTTTCTTGAATAGCAAGAAAATAACAATGTGATATAGGGTAAGTACATTCATTTCAGAGTTTTATTTGATCTATCCAAGCCATTGCTTCATGGGACTATGCTTAAACTAAAGAATAAACAAATGTGGGTTCCTTTTAAATTTGAGGCTTGCCCTTTTTTTGTTATTTTTGTGGACATTGTGGCCACTCTTATAACTAGTGCGAGGCAGTGGATGATGCAAAGTTTTGGATAAAAATGACATGTCATATGGTGAAGGTTTGCGTGCATCTCCTTCCAAGAAGAATGTGAAAATAAGTTTAAGGGATGTTGAAGCTAGTTTAACTGGGTGAAAGTTGCATTTCAAGCCTGAAGTTAATGAGACATTTTTAGAGGCACAAAGGGTTGATAGTCCATACGATGAAACTAATGAGACTGAGCAAGCGAGTGATAACACTACAACGGATGAAATCCTTGAACAGCTTTGTAATATGAATATGCACGTGTCAAATAAGGTACAGGAGCGGGATAGATAGGCTCGCCACATAGAATCTTTACTTCAAGAACTAGGAGGAGTCAATACTGCTGCAATTCTAGATGATAAGTCCTAAAGCACCTTTTCACCCAATTCTGACCCAGTTGATCACCCATCACTACCCATCCTTTTTTCTTCAGCTGTTGTTATTACAAACACCGTTAAACAAACTGTACTACCTCAACCAATAAAGAATCAGGGTACTCCATGCTTGCCCCTTTCTCCCTACACTTTCCAATAACAACATTGGCATTGGCGGCATTGTACAGATTAAAGTAGGCCCCTTGAGCTTGATATAGCAAAATGGATGGGTAGTTTTAGCAAAAAGGATACATGAGAAGTGAGAATGAGCCCACCTTATATGTGAAGAAGGGAGGTAAAAGTGATTTCATCATCATATGCCTTAATGTTGATGGTATCATTTTCACTAGCTCTTCTAATTTTCTTGTGGATGAACTCAAGTCTCAAATGATGAATGAATTTGAGATGTCGGATATGGGTTTACTGCATTACTTTCTTGGCCTTGAAGTACATCAAGTTGAAGACAAAATCTTTGTTTCACAAAGGAAGTATGCCAGAGATATTCTCAATAAATTTGGCATGCTCTTTTACAAACTAGAAGCTACACCCATGAATATGAACGAAAAATTACAGCATGAAGATGAAACAGAGATTGCAAACGCTGGAAGATTCAAAAGCTTAGTTGGAGGACTGATTTACTTAACACATACTCGACCTGACATATCATTTCCTATTGGTGTTATTTCCAGGTTTATGCAACAACCTTCAAAGGTTCATTATGGAGCAGCAAAGCTGGTCTTGCATTACATTGTTGGAACTATGGACTATGGAATTTGATACTCTAAAGTTTCTAATTTCAGCTTATGTAGGTACACAGATAGCGATTGGGCAAGATCGATAGATGATAGACGGAGCATTTTAGCAAATGTTTTCACTTTGGGATCAAGAGTGAACACTTGGAGCTTAAAGAAATAAGCAACCGTGGCATTGTCCACCTCAGAAGCAGAATATATTGTTGCAACTTCAGCAGCCTATCAAGTTATTTGGCTAAGAAGAGTGTTAGTTGATCTTCAACAAGATTAGAAAGGAGTAACAAATATATTCTATGATAACAAAGCAACAATCTCTATGACAAAAAATCCCACATTTCATAGCAGAACAAAGCATGTTGAACTTTGTCATCATTTTATCTGAGATTTAGTTGCAAAAGAAAAGATTGTCTTGAAATATTATAGTACTAACGATGAACTGGCTTATATACTTACCAAGGCTCTATCAAAGGAGAAATTCTGTTGCTTCAGAAGATTACTTGGAATTTGCAACTTTGAATCAAGGGGAAGCATTGAGAATTGATTCAAAGTTTATTTTGTCTGTTGATTTTTTGCTAAAGTTATTTGTGAGCTATTAATTAGTTCCTAGAAATTAGAGTTTGATTTGCTTAGTAGTCTATTTCCTAATAAGCCTCCTAAAAACTTGCTATTCTATTTTTCTTTAGCCTATATATAAAGGCACTTATTGTTCAAATATATCATCAAGTAAATAAGAAATAAAGTAATAGTAACTTTATTTCTATTCTCTGTTTGCTGTTCTTTTCCCAACATTGGCTCCACTCATCCGAACCCATTTAACCAGCCCAGAAACTTTGAATCTCTGGTTTCTTTAACTAAGCAAAATCTTAGCTTTTCTTCTCTGAGCACTTAATCGACCTGCCCAAAACAAAAAATCTTATGGAAAAGGTTGGTTAGGGAATTTGCCAGCAAGACAGTTTCTTCAATGAAGGATGTGCAAATAAGAAAATGGAAGGAGTTTTCAGAACCTTTCTCCTAGTGACATGGATATCGACCATAATGACAAGTAAAGCAAGGTTGTTACAACTTACAAGGGCTTTGGTGCATGATTTAATGATAGTAGCTGCTCGATAGTCCCACTGATCGCAATGAGTATCATAAGTTGGAATTGTAGGGGGCAAAGGAACCCCCATGTAATTCGTCATTTAAAGAAGCTTATGAAGCTTCAAGTCCCCGACTTAGTCTTTCTAATGGAGACTAAGTTACAATCTGAGGAGATGAAAAATGTTATCTTGAAGTGTGGTTTTTTTGAGTTTTTTGTTATTTCCTGTTATCGGATAGTTGGGCGAAAAGGTGGTCTTTGTCTTCTTTGGTCTTTGAATTCGAAGGTTGATATCTTGTCTTCTTCTTTACATCATATTGATGCTATAATAGACAGAAAATGGAGATTTGTAGGTATTTATGGTTAGCATGAAGACAACCTAAAAATTAATGCATTGGAATTATTAAAGAGCCTAGAGGATGGGTCTCGTTTTCCCTGGCTTTACGGAGGAGACTTTAATGAGATCCTTTTCAATTTGAAAAAACAGGTGGAAATATAAAGAACCAATAGAGCTTAAATAATTTTATAAAGGCTTTGGACTTCTGTCAACTTAAATATTTAAGTTTTTTGGGGTATCACTTTACTTGGAGTAATGGGAAGCATGGTACCCCGTAACATTGAGGAAAGGCTTGACCGGTTTGTGGCCAATGAAGAATGGTTCTCGATGTTCCCTGGAAGTTCAATTGATCATTTAGTTCAAAATGCATCATACTATTGTTGAGTGGAAGGTCATTTTGCCCTTAAGCTAGATATGAGCAAAGCATATGATAAAGTTGAGTGGAATTTTCTAAAGAAAAATTGTCACATCCTATCCTACCGTAAAATATGACATGTCGCTTGTAATATACTTAATAAGTATAGTATAACTAAAATACTTACTAAATATATTATAAGGGACTTAAAACTTTTATATATATATATATATATATATAACATCCTGTAGAGAAATACATTTAGTTATTTAAACAGGAATAAAAATTCTTTTAAACTTTTTTTTTTCTATTATAAAGAAATGTCATTTTACTAAATTATCTATTATATGAAAAATAACTTCTATCAAGCTAGATAAAACAATTAAGTCAATATAATTTCTAAAACATCAATTGCATTATCGAAGCATGTAATGGTCCATAATCCATAAGCCCATAGATAATTTAATTATATACTGGAGTTTTTTTACAAATATTACATACATAGTATAACTTAATTACTTTTACAGAATACGACTTTCAAACTTACACATTCTTAATTTATTTATCTGCTCAAATATGCAAGTTGTTCTGTTAATATTTAATATATTATACATATTCCAGAAAGAAACCAAATATATATTAGTTACTTTAGTAGTATTCTATTTACACTAGACTTTTAAAGAAATCCCATAATGAGTAGGACTCACTCTCCTGCTTTCTCCTTTCCTTTCCCTGCGATAGTAGAGAAAAACACTATCGCTAAGCAAATTGCTTAGTGGTGCTATTTTATAAATTGATATGTAAATTCATAACTTTTCAATATTATCAATAATTGTAATTGAAATTCTTCATGAAAACACTTTTCATATACTGAACTTTAAAACCCAATATAGAGTTTTCAAATTAAACACTTTAACAGTAATAGTAGAAATTCCTTACTTAGAATTCAATATTTAAAATTCAATAGTTGCCCTATGTTGAAATAAACAAAATAATATCAATACAGTTTCAAGAAAATATCAATTCAAGAAACTTAACAATATCCAATTTAGTCTCAGCAATCTAGATAGACTCAATCCGAAGGGCCATCAGTGTCTAATGTGCACATCTAGACAAAGCTATCTCAACCTCAATCTGTGATATAAATAGCAACAGAGGAGGGAACAATCTCAACCTCACGAAGAGGGAACAATCTCAACCTCAATGAAGAGGGAACAAACTCAACCTCAATGGAGAGGAACAATCTCAACCTCACTAAGAGGGAACAATATCAATCACAGTATCATCAACTAATGAAGTGATACCGGCAGGGTAATAACCATGTCTATTAGTTGTTGTGAGACTATAAATCATTTCATTCACATAAAATATCAAAATCACGTTGGGCAACATTTCATTTCACAAACACTTCTAAAAATATTCAATCATGGCCACCTCTCATACTGCAAATAATAATTGGCCAACACATTTCTTTTTCATATAAATCACTTCCAATATAACTTTAGAATTATTAAAATCATAAGGTATCAACGTATAATTCTTTATTTTCAAAATCCATAAAACTTTCATTCCAATATTTCCATTTTTTTGTCCATAAATAATTTTAAGAAATTAAGAAATGAAATCAAATATATTTTGATTTTAACGTAATAAAAATAATAATATTGCACTAACCTAAATTGGAAGGTTCCCCTATCCTCTCTCCTCTAAATGTTGATTTATCTTCCAATCCTCTGCTCTCAACAACTATAATATGAAATTAACACTAACATTAATTTACTACACCTTAGACCACACATACTAACATAGAAATACAATTTAGGCATTGAAATGTAGTATTCATGCTTTTCTTTCATTTTCACCATGCATGTCCAGGTGTTATATGACCTTTGTTTAAGTATAAAACACTTCATTTTCAACACCTAACCTCATGTCATATACATAAAAATAACAAATTAAATTGTAGAAGTCAATGGCATGCTTAATTCATTACAAGTTCATGAAATGCTGAATTTCAACATTTGAGTAACTTGCATTCCATTGACTATATCTGGAAATTTTGCTGTGAAATTTTGCATTCCATTTATTTTGCTGTGAAATTTTTACAACATAATTCGTACATCTTAGGGCACTGCCTTGTAAAATTTTATAATTTTTAAAATTCATTTGCAGGGTCAAACAACCTAATTACAGAATCACAATTCTAATTTTTTTGATTCTGAGTAGTCTGTATTCTTTAATTGATATCTCCTTATTCTTAAGTCCATTTGTCCTGAAAATTTTACAGGCCTTCCTCACATCTCAGATTACTTCCAAATAAAATTTTGTGAATTTTGAAGTTCATTTGCCTAGTCAAATATATCAATTACAGAGGCTGAACTTCAAGTAGACTCTCAGTGAGCAGTCTGTACTCATTTAATTACAATCTCATTTTGCTTCATCCATTTCACTACCCCTTATTACCACGACCTTCCCGACATCCTAACATAGTTTTCTGCAGAATTCTATAATTTTTAGAGCTCATTTACTAATTTAAATAATTCAATCTTTGTTACTGAATTTTCAGACAGATCAACTTAATAAACTCAAACAATTCTTTACCTTCTTAATCATTCTGAACTTAGTTTCATCACTAATTCATGCATAAAAACTCTTCTAAAACTTAATTACCATAATTATCTTACATATATTAGAATAATTAAACCCTAGATTATTAATCAAATGGATAAACCCATCCAAGTTAGTTGATTATGCAACTTGACCTCAATTTCATGCTTAACCACCCTTGATCACTTCAAAAATACTTATAATTTCATTTTCCTCATAAAGACATCAACGAAAAGCAATCATCTCTTAGGATAGTTCATGGAAATCAAAATCAAAATCATAGAAAAGAAAGAGGGGGTGAAGATAGCTAACCTTCCCTTAAGAACCACTTGAAAATTCTTTGAATTTTCCCTTGCTTTTGCTAGATCAACAATGGAGGAGAAGAAGAAGAAGATGAAGAAGATGGAGTGATAAGTTGCTGCGTTGATGATTGAAGAGTAATTAAATAAAAAAAATATCTACTTTCTAGATGGATTGGCTTGATCCAAATCGGTTCGGTCCAACTCAGTGATTTGCTTAGATTTTTCACTGATTTATAAGTTTTTCAACCGGTTTGTTAATAATAAACTACTCTCCTTTCAATATAATTTTCTTCATAATCATATATTTATTTTTAAATGCTAGTACATGTCAATATTTATTATACCAATAATTATTAATTATTGATAATAAGCTCTAGCATATAATAAAATTTCCTTAATTCCTTTAACCTTCCTATTTGATTTGCAATTACTATAATTACAATTTAATAAATATTAACATCCTCGATATTTAGTATTTCTCATTATTCTAGATTTTCTTCAATTCAGATAACTGAATTTATAAGAGAAAAACTAGAATAACAGGAACTAACAAATTGAGAATGTTACAAAAATAATGGAAAAGATGGGTTTCAATTCCCAATGGGTTGAGTTAATTATTGGCTATGTCTCTTCTATTTCATATTCTTTGCTAATAAATGGTGAACCTCAAGAAGTCTTATTTCCTCAAAGAGGACTTCATCAAGGTGATCCATTATCTCCATATCTTTTTCTCTTATGTGTAGATGTTTTTCAAGCTTGATGATAGCATTATTTTTTGGACGACGACGAAATTTGGGGCGAAAGTGCTCCTTAAAATTATTTTCCACTGTGAGCATTCTTCCCGATAGTAGGTGAATTTAAATAAATCTTACATCTCCTTCAATAAGAACATTTTGGAGGCTTAGAAGGAAGAAATTAAAGTAAAGTTAGGGGTTAAAGCAGTTGACCATCCTTCAAAGTATCTGGGTTTACCCGCAATTATTGAGAGAAATAAAAAATGGATGTCTAGCAATATCGTGGATTGAGTTGCAAAAAAATTTAAGAGCTGGAAAGAAAAAACTCTCTCAAGAGCGAGTAAGGAAATACTAATCAAAGTGATAATGCAGGCTGTCCCTACTTATACTATGAATTGCTTCTTACTTCTTGTTGATATTTGTGATTAGATTAAGGCTTTTACGGTGAGATTTTAGTGGGAGAAAAATGTTGTGGAAAGGAAAATTCATTGGGCTAAATGGATTAACTTGTGTAGATCAAAACAAAATGGGGGTCTTGATTTCTTAGATATCCAGAGTTTTAATGTTGCTATGCTAGAGAAACAATGTTGGAGGCTTAGCATGAATGAGGATTCTATCTTGTTCCATTTTTTGAAGGCCTGATATTTTCCTAGGTGTTCTTTCCTAGAAGCAAGAGAAGGGTGTAGGCCTATTTTTGCATGGAAAAGCCTTATGAAAGCTAAGTGGATAGTGGATAAGGGAGCTTATTGGTTTGTTGGGAATGGGCCAAAATTCATATCTGGGAAGATTGCTGGCTACCTTCTAATCCGAGTAGGTAAATTGCTTCTCCTCCAGGCATTCTAAATCAAACTGCTACTATAAGTGAGCTTATTGACCAACAGACACATGCATGGGATAATGAGTTAATTGAGGAAATATTTTCTAAGGACGAAGCACGATTGGTTTACTTTATTCGGCTCTCTCGTAGGCTTGAGTTTGATTCCTTTTGCTGGCCATTAAACAAGAATGGATGTTACTCTATTAAAACAACTTATCACCTTGCTCTTTCCTCTAAAATTACAAGTACTGAAGTGGTCTTTCAATAAACCCAGATCCTCCATTCTAAAAATGTTTATGGAAGCAAAGGGTGCTGCCTAAAGTCAAACATTTTTGGGTTAGAGCTTGCCATGATCTGCTGCCATTTAAGAGGAATTTTACAAGAAAAGGAGTGGAGTTAGATCCAATTTGCTAGTGTTGTGGGGAGGGGGAAGAGTCTTCCTATTATGTGCTCCAAGATTTCTCTTTCTTTAAACTTGTTTGGCAACTCTATACACTGCGTTTTGTCCTACAACACTCTTTCTCGAATTTTGGTTCTTGGCTGAAGCTTATGGCTAAAGATCTTTTGGATGAATAATTATTGGTCTTATTTATGGTGGCTTGGTCTCTTTGGTATGCTCATAATCAACTCATCTTTAACCAAAAAGAACTATCAAAATTGCAAGTGGAGAAAATGGCTCTCTCTTGACTGTTTGAGTTTCAAGAATATGGAGAGTGGGCTGTTCATTTTTCGAAAAGCGCTAAGAATCTTGTTCAACGATGGCAAGTGCCTAAGCTAGGTTGTTATAAACTAAATATAGATGCAACAATTAGTTCTAATGTGTGTGGAGTTGGGATGGTAATTCGCAATGATCAGGGTAAAGTAATGGCCTCAGGTTTAGCTTTAGTTCAGTTGCCTCTATTGCCGAAAAATGCAGAGGTAGAGCAGATTCTCTTTAGTCTAAATAGGGTTCGAGATATGGGTTTCTCGCGGTTTATAATTAAGTCAGACTATTAGGTAGTGGTCATGCTTCTTCAGGGCAAGGATATTCCTCAATCTGAATTAAGCACTCATATTCTTCAAATTCAAGCTTAGGCAGCTGGTTTTGCTTTCTTTAAATTTAATTTTGTTAGTAGGCTATGCAATAAGGTAGCTCATTCGTTAGCTTGATGGGTGTTGAGACCACCAAAAATATAATTCTTACTCTTCCTAGTCTAAGTGATTTGTAGATAGGGTGAGAAGGGTCAAACCCTAAAGACTAATAAAAGCTGATTTTTAAATTAAAACCAGTCAGTAAAATAATAAATAAAGGGGGGGGGGTTTAATCAAAGTAGCAATTTAAAAACAACTAAGTAATAGAAAGTGATAAAATAAATAATTAAAATCAATAGAATAAATGATTCAGCCAAGGGAGATTCATAGTATGTGATTCCCTTGATTGATCATTGATGAAAAGATAATTCTATAATTCGAAAGACTGACAGGCTATAATCTTTAGACAAGCGCCTTCGAAAAATCTTTCCGTAATATTAGATTAAACAGACAAGCGCTAGAATAATCCCTAACTAGCAAACAACCCTAAACAAGCGATAGAATTGAATTCGCTAACAGCAATAAAAGCTAGAAAGACTCTGCCCTATTCAACAAACTTACAAGCGTAGTTCATTTAAAATAGATTGTGGATTTCCATAATATAATCCGAAGGCCTGGTTACAATCAAATTATATTATTCACTACTTATTCAATTTAGTTAGATAATACAAATCTCAACTTTATTGATAGTTATATGCTTTCCTATTAGATTGAACAATGGGCCCTTATTGAACAAACAACAAGAAAACAATAGAGATGGAGTTTCTCATCAGATTATGAAAACACACAAAAGCCAATCAAATTTAAAGAATAAACTTATTGTATTTAGATCTCACAATCTTGAAGAATCCCTATTTGAAATCAACCTTTGACTGAAAATAATAAGCTTAGCCGCTCATAGCTATGAAGAACACGAGGAATAAAAATAAAGAAAACTGTTGTTCTATTAGAAAAAATAATGAGGGAGATCCCCTTTACAATCTTTTAGATCCTATGCATAGAGGAGAAAAGAAACACTAAAAATAAATATCTTTTGGAAAACATCTAATATAGTTAATTGAGTATCTGCCAAATCCCTTAAAAAATGGGCCAGCTCGCATTTTAGAAGATATTCTCATAGTTGGCAAGATTTTGCAAAAGTTCTGGTTGCGTCTTTATATCGCTTACCTAAGCGCTATTCAAAAACTTCCAGTAGGTTTTTGCTCAGCTTTGAACCCAACTCCATAGCGCTTGCCCAAACACTATCTCAAAACTTCCAGTAGCTTTATTCTCCTTTGGACTGATCTTTCTTTGTGCTTCCCCAAGCGCTAACTAAAAACTTCGAGAGGCTTTTTGAGGACTTAGCTCTAACTTGGTTGCTTCATCAAAAGCTGCAAGGAATTAATCTCCAAAGCTTCCTTTTCAATGAATCTAGCATAACCTATGGGAATTATGAAACCAAGTGAAAAATCTTCATTTGAACTAAAAACTACCCAGAGACAATAACCAAACAAATGATATTTCATGCTAAATCAACAAGCTATCAAATTCCCCCATAATTATTCCATGCTTGTCCTGAAGCATGACTAAATTCTCAATTAAACTCACATAAAAATTCACTCCACCTTATAACAACATTCTTTAACAAAAGATTGAAAATTTGGAAAGAAAAACAAGTAAGGTAATAATCATCGTTGTTTATTCCATCAACCCCATACCAATATATAACAACCTCAAATCATCCCTTTAAGTACAAAACACAAAGACTTTAAAATTCATGCACACAACATATTAGGTTCCACAAGAATTTAAGTTGTCGCATCTCAAAAGATAAAGTTAACCTACCAAAGTATACTCTAGGATTTGGTGTAGTTTTTTCAAAAGAAAGAAAGGTGCCTTCTCCACTCTTCATTTTTCATTTATTTGTTGCAATTTTGGAGAACTCATGTGCATTATCGCTTTTTTCATTCTCTTTTTTTTTTCTTTTGGAACTTTTAGAGAACTCATGTGCATTACCACTTTTTTCGTTCTCTTTTATTCCTCAAATTTTACATCGCTTTTCGCGATTTGCTCCTTTCATCCTTCCAAATCATACATCCAAACATCCAAGAGTAGTACTTTAGATAAGTTAAACAAAGTTTTAAAAATATGCACAACAGTGAATTAACCACGAGCAATTTAAAAGTTTCACCTATTAATGAAGTCTAAATGATTAGTACAAAATAGAATGATTAAGGGATGTTATTTATGGTATGGAGAAGATGGAAGTCTACAGTGAAGACTACTATTACCTTGCCTAAAATCCCAAAAAGTCAATTTAATGTAAAGAAATTAGTTGAAGGACAAAGAACTCCTCTCAAGAGGTTAAAAGAGAATATCAGTCAAAGTTTAAGGCAAGAAAGAAATTTGGAAATATGATTTTTACACATCAAACAATCAAAATTTCCATGGGATAAGCAATAAAATTTATTTAAAATTTAAGAGCAATTGCTAAAAGAAATATCTGAATTAGGTTTTAGAATATGGAAAAAATACTAAAAAATTCAGTGCTTTAAAAAAATATTATCTAGAAATTAAACAAACCAAGCACTTCCAAAATTAGATTTCTTGATTCCTCCCCGACACTTGCTCCTCACATTGTCCTCAATGTGGAATCATCAATCAAACACAAAGAGTTCTCCACAACTAAATAAATGATAGAAAATTAAAGAGAAGGGATGAGGAACATCCCTGTGGAGGGTTGGGCTTGTTTGCTTTGCGTAGGGGCAGCAACTATGAGAGCACTATCTCTCTGGGTTTGGGAATGAGTCTGTCTCCAGAAAGAAGAAGGAGACAAAGTCATTGTGGGTTGCTGTTATTGAGGTCCGACAGTAGTGGTGGTAGTGGAAGTGGCGTTAGAATGAGAAAGGCAACAGCAGGTGCTGTCGAGGAAGCGGAGCGTGTCTCATCTTCATGACTGGAGTTGTCGCATGATTTCGATGGTGACGGTGAGGCCAGACACCATGGTGGCAATGTGAGGAAGGAACCGGCCGAAAAATTGGCAGCCTGCTGTAGTTCGCAGCATTTGAGTTTTCAGCGGAGGGCGCAGCGCTGCTCTAGTCTTTGGATGGTGGCTGTTGTTGCAGTTCAAATAAAAGAGAAAGAAAAGATTACCTAGGTTAAATTGTAAGTAAATAGAAAAAAGAAACAATAAGTAATAAATAAAAAGAAACAAAATAAAATAAAATAAGTAAGGAAAATAAAAAGTAAAAGGAAATTGCAAAAGGTAAAAGCACCATTATTATTGTTAAGAGGTAAAAGAACACAAAGGAAAAATAACAGCATTCATTAAAACTATTTTAACCCTGAAAGGTAAAGCCAATATCTCTGGTCTTCAGTGCCTACCTAGAAAAGCAAATAGACCACTGCAATGAAGGGAAGAAGATGACTCAAACATAATAAAATAATAAAATAAAATAAAAACAAAATTGAAAAGAAAAGAGAAAGCTATTAGGCTTGGGCTAGCCTAGCATTAGGTTGCCTCCCAACAAGCACCCTCGTTTAACCAATCTTAATTTGAAGGTTAGTGCAATATTATTCTCTTTCTCCTTTCATTTCTTTAGTTTTCAATTTTTATATTTAAATATGATTTTGAGAATTCATGTTTTTAAATGAAAAGTTAGTGGTTTTATGTGAATTGTTTGAAATTGATGAATTTTGATGTTAGATGTGTTCTTTGGTGGGATTAGAAGTCATTTTTCGACCCCTTTATAGTTCCCATCTATATCTGACCTCTTCATGAAAGTTGTATCTCTATTTCTTATCTTTCTAAAACATCCTCTTATGTTTAATTCCAATACTTGTAGCTCCACTTATGATTAAAATACCAAAATTGGTTTTGTTATGGTGTCTCACTTGTATATCCGAATTGATTGTCCATTTTGGCCACTAAAATGGCAAGATAATGTCTTATGTACTTCATGAAAGTTGTATATATACTGTTTATCTTTCCAAAAAATCTTATTATGTCTAATTTGGATACTTTTAGCTCAATTTATGATTTTATTACCAAAATTGATTCTGTCATGGCAGCCTACTAGTATGTCCAAATTGGTTGCTTATCTTTGACCCCTAAAATGATAAGATTACGTTTTGAGCCCTTCATGAAACTTGTAGAATTTTGTCTTAGATTTATAAAGAATTAAATTTCACTCAATTTGGAGACCTACAACTCCAATTATTCCTTAGAAAACCAGCAAAGGTCAAGGTTATTAAAGTGCTGAAAACTCTTGATTTAGTACATTTATCCACAAAACTCTCAAAATTTCTTTAATTTATAAATACATCTCAATAAAAAGAACTACAGAAAATAATTAATGAAAATTAAGGATTTTGAATATGTGTTTGAAATAGTGTTCTTTTGAGAAAGTGTGATTATGTTGCAAAGGAAACATTATCCCTTTCTTTTCCAAGGTTGGCCGAACCTAAGGTGGGTGAAGGACACCCTATACTCTTTGATTTCTATGCTTGATTTCAACTTAAATGAGCTTGTTGATAAGCAATTTAATGGTAGTTAAAACCTCTCTTTTGAATGCTAATGTTTAAGTACTTTTCCAAGACATAAAGAAAGTTTTAAAGTGTAAAAGATGAGTTTTAAAGCTTAGTATTTTTAAGTAATGGTTTTATTGTTTTGATTAAGCATTTTCGGCTTGAAAAAGATGGTAATTTGTGGAAAGAAATATATTTAATCCCATTTTGTTATGTGATGAGCTATGATCATATGCTAGGCATGGGATGCCATTCTGAGTAAGCGGACGCGCTTACATTCTGGTGGTGCTTTCATAGACCACATTCTGGTGGTGCTTCCACAGACCACATTTTGGTGCTGCTTTCACAGACCATATTCTGGTGGTGCATCCACAGACCACATTCTATTCAGATATTTATGTAATTGAATCTGGTTATATTTCTTCCAAAATACGTATGAGTCTCAACTAAAAATATGTTTTGTTCTATTATAAAAGAAAAGGAAATGTATTTGTAAATATGGAATTTTCTTACATTTGTCGAATCTTGAAATTATTTTTAAGGATGAACGCTTTTTATATAATTATGATTTTGTTAACTTATGGTTAAGTTTTCAAATGACTAATGTTTTAAGTATTTTTAGTATAATGAAAATTTCATGATTTATTTCTAAGCGTATCTTTGTTATGAAATATGTTTAAGTATCTTATTTAGCACTATTGAGTCTTTCACTCAACGCGTTGATTTTCATCACGCGCAGATTGTAACCGTTGGGTGCTACTTGAAGATCATAGGCATAGCATTAGAGAAAAAGATTTATTTTTGGGTAGGACATGTAGTAAGATGTAAAATATGGCATGTATAGAAATATTGTAAAAGATTGAGGTTGTAAATATTGAATTGTAAATTAATGAGATTTGAGATTATTTATAATGTTTCATCTATATGAGCATTTAATGTGATTAACCATTAGCAATTATCTCCTTGAATTGATGATATTATGTTAAGGTAAAATCATAGATGAATGATATGATTTTATAGAAGTGTTGCGTGATCTGTTGTATTGATTTGGAGTTTTGGGGGCTTGGAAGAATAAATATTGGAAGTGTATTTATTTTTTTTTGTGTGGCAAGTCGAATTTTTAGAGAAAACTCTTGCGAATTTTTCGTATGAATTTCCTTAAACTTTATTTTTAAAATTAAATTACTTGCTTCCTTTGAAAACTTCACCACTTCTAATATACGATTTAGATTATTAAGTAGGATAAGACGGTACTCCGACACTGAATGTGGCATTCGTCATTTGGTCCTCCAGGATTGGGCGGTGGGTATTACACAACACTATACCATAGGGCAACTTGGGATTACTCTGCATTTTATCGTAGATGGCATAACACAAATGAATGGTTGTGTAAATGTAGTGTACAACTAATTTGTTTAGCTACTTCATATTCTCATGAAGGTCAGAGCAGTTAATCACACTTTATTTTTCTACAAAACACTTTTTGATGATTTTTCTTACAAACTCATCCTTTTTACACTCATCAAGTCTAATGGTCTCCTTAATTTTGGTTACCCAAGTCCCACTATTTGGAATTTTATAAATATTACTTAGGTCAGTGAGGGATAACACTCTATGTCACACCCTAATTTTCACTAGTGCGACGGTCCTAGGGTCTAGGTAGGCTTAAGGCCACCGAGCACCTCGTAGAATCCACAATACATACATTACTTATCTTGGATATTTGCTTAAGTGGGCCATAATCAATTATTTATTAAATTTCCAGGATCATTGAGAATATTCTTCCTCATATTCTGTATAGACACATATTATTCTCTCAACAATGTTACAATAATGCTTACACACATCCAACACTAATATCATCCACAAAGATACTATGGAGCAACTAGAGTTTTAGTAATTTAACAATAATATTTACATTGATCACAGGCTTCTTGTTGGAAGAAGGAATCAAGAAGCTGACTGACCAGGATCACCTCTACCTGAAACCACAGACGCTTGAATGAGTCATCAACTCAATGAGATTATAGTGTCATATAGGTAGTGTGTACAATGAATAAGTATCTCAAGGTTCAACATTTATAGTAATACCAGATGGTAGTACTATTATTAACTCGTCAAAAATAAATTCGTATGAAAGGATTCATAGTAATTGGATCAATATCACAAATGAGATATTAAAAGGTTTTCATAGTAATCAGATCAATATCACAAATGAAATATCAATAGGGATTCACAATATTCGGATCAATGTCACAAATGAGATATCACTAATATGACAGATAATCACATATATAACACTAAATAAAACATATTACTATATATAT
>CANUEX010118618.1:0-31432 GCA_948099535.1 Jatropha multifida | reverse complement strand
ATGGAATTCATGCATTAAGCCATACTCTTCTCTTTTCTAATGTTAATTTTGATTTTAATGAGCTCTTTTCCTACTTTGAAGAAATTGGTGAACCCTCTTCAAGAGGCAAGGAGAAGGCTCAAGAATAGAGATTTTAAGCTTCTTTAAGCTTGATTAAGAGGTTAGTGCAATAATATTCTCATTCCCCTTTCATTTTCTTAAGTTTTCAATTTTTATGTTTTTGTATGATTTTTGAGTTCTTGTTGTTTTTGTTGGGGAAATGTGTAATTGATGAGTTTTGATGTTAGAGGTGTACTTAGGTGGGACTGAAATTCATTTTTGACCCTTTTATGATTTCCATCCATTTCTTAATTCTTCATGAAAGTTGTATCTCTATTTCTCAGCTTTCCAAAACATCCTCTTATGTTCAATTCCAATACTTGTAGCTCAACTTATGTTTTAAATACCAAAACTGGTTCTGTTATGGCATCTCACTTTTATATCCGAATTGACTGTCCCTTTTGGCTACTAAAATGGCAAGATAATATCTCGTGTTCTTCATCAAAGTTGTATTTCTACTTATTATCTTTCTAAATCATCCTCTTTTGTGCAATTTGAATACCTATAGCTCAACTTATGATCCTTATACCAAAACTGGTTGTGCTGAATCGTGTTTGGATTGTTGGTCTGTGTTCTCGGGTTTCTTACACCCTCTTAGAAAATGATTTGGACTATGATCCCTTCATGACATTTGTAGAATTTTGTCTTATCTTTCTAAGGAATTAATTTTCACTCAATTTGAAGTCCTAGAGCTTCAATTATACCCTGAGAACACAGAAAAGGTTAGGTTTATGAAAATGCTAGAAATTTCTTGATTTAAATACTTTTATACTATATTAAGTATATCTATTTTGAATATGTCCATTTGAATTTATTTTATTAAGTATAAAAAGGGAGAATATGATAAATTTTAGTAAGTTATAAGATATTTTGCAAAGGATTTATGTATAAGTAATAAGTGTTAATTTTAAAATGCTTTTGGATAAGAAATGTTGAATGAGAAATGAGACTATTTAGGGAAGAATTTAATTATTATAAGCTCTATCATACGTGATTGACATGTGGTATGATGAGATTATTGTGATATATGAGCATGCTCGGGTTATCAGCCCATATTATTGGTAGAGCTATGATCATATGCTAGGGTTATCAGCCTTTATAAATAGGCGGACGCGCTTATTATTGTGGTGCTTGCACAGACTACGGTGGCCTCAGGCCATGATTATGTAATTGGTGGATGGTGCTTTCACAGGCCACGATTATGCAATTGGTGGGTGGCACTTTCACAGGCCACGATCGATTCTACTTCCATTC
This sequence comes from Jatropha multifida, assembly GCA_948099535.1. Lineage (NCBI taxonomy): Eukaryota > Viridiplantae > Streptophyta > Magnoliopsida > Malpighiales > Euphorbiaceae > Jatropha > Jatropha multifida. The sequence continues at coordinate 30,079 of CANUEX010118618.1, read as the reverse complement.
TTTTGGTATCAGTATGAGATTTAGATAAAATGAAAATGGGAATTTTAATTTATTATATTGAAACCGGAAAACATATTGGCATTTACGATATTTTCTTATTTATTTTGAGTTGGTATAAATTTTTAAGTGTGAATTTCTTATGATTTTTCAAATATTTGGATTTAATTAATATAATTTCGGTGTTTAAAAAAAATGTATTGTTTGAAATTATTTATTTAGTGTTCCTTGGATATTTTAAGTTTATAATTACTTAGCACCACTGGGTCTTTCACTCAGCGCGTTGATTTTTATCATGCGCAGGTTAGGAGCAGAGGGCACCTGTCGAGACCAGAAGAGGGCATCAGAGTAGATATAGCATTTTGGGTAGGATATGTATATTAATGTAAATCATGGCATGTATAGACTCTAGTGAATAATATTGAGGTTGTAAGTATTTGAATAAATTTTTAATAAAATCAGTGGCCGATTTAGTATTATTATTTGATTATTTGTTTGGTGTATGAATAATGACATATTTATTTACCTTGAGTGGACAATGGTATAATGAGATTGATTTGATCTTAAATTTTTAGAAGTGCTTGCTAATGATTTGAGTAAAATTGGAGTTGAGGTTTGCGGCTTAATATTGAAAGTGTATTTAAATTTCTTTGTGTGGCATGTAAATTTTTAAAGGGAACTCCTGTGAAAAATTTGAATTTACCTTCATAATTTTATTTTCCATAAGATCATCCCTAAAACCTTTATTGATTATTTTAAATTACTTGCTTCACACAGAAAAATAATCACTTCTAATATACACTATGGAGTTAATGAGTAGAATAGGACGGTGCTCTGGCACCGAATGTGGCATCCGTCTTCCGGTTCTCCGGGATTGGACGGTGGGTGTTACATCCATGGTAGGCATTTTGAACTTGGCAGGCAACTTGGCCTCTAGGAAGACCGGGAGAGAGTCCACATCAATAAGATCTTCATACTTTTTTATGCACTTAAGGAATTTCTCAAAAGAGTCCATTTTCTCCATCATCTTTTTAACTTTCAGAGAGACAAAATCATCCCTTGTATAGCTTGGGGTAGTACTGGCATTGGAAGTGGCCCCTATCTCAAGAACCGACCCCTGGGTAGTTTGATTGCTGTTGGGTAGAATGGTATGTTGTTCATTAGATCCCCTAGCCTAGTTTAGAGGATCGTTGGCATTCTAACTGGCAGTTGTCAAGGTTCTAGCTTCTCCCAAGGTAGTTTCTCTTTGAGTAGTGATGGTATTCTAGAGGGAGTTATTATGTTCAGTCAACATTGTCCAAAAGCGATTTTCCTATTCTCAGAGCATTTCTTCCATCAATGCTCTGAAATCAGTAAGTCCATTATCATTATTATTCTCTAGTAGAAGCAAACAAAAGAGTGGTATTAGTACACATCTGTTAGTGAGGTTCTCAGAAACATATACTGTTGAGGTTTGATGACTCAGGTCTATGTTTGAGGTTTTGTGTAGACAAAAGTGCTCTGATCTTGTTTGACGCCTTTGGTGATTTGAGGTGCTCAGGTTTGATTTTGATGCTTTGAATAATTTAAGGTGCTCAAGTCGTGTTTCAGGCCTTCTAGTAAGAGAAAGCAATGCACAAGCCAAGATTTGAGGGCATGAGTCGGGCATTGCCCCTAGTTTAGGGAATAGAAGTTCTTAGGTTTGATTTAAGGCTTTTGGACAATCTAAGGTGCTCAGCTTGAGTTTGAGGCTTTTGGATAATAAAGGGTTCTTAGGCTAGATTGAAGGCTTTTGGTTAGAAGGAAGCAATGCACGAGTCATGATTTGATGGCATGACTCAGGCATTGTCCCCACTATAAGAAAAAATCAGAATAGCAATGGATATTTCCATTTTGAAATGTCCAAAATTCGTTGCTAAATCGGTTTAGAAATGGATCAAATATGGAAATTATCCATGACAATTTGTTGTATTTCTACGGGAGTTTGGAAACGGATGTGACATCCGTTTCTAATATGGCAATGGAAAGATCCGTTGATAACATCCATTAAATCTGTTTCTAATAACTGATCTTTCCAGGAATGAATTTTGATTCCAATCCGTTTCCTTCCATCGCTAATCCATTTCTAAATCCGTTTCTAATCTATTTCTATATACGTTTATAAATATTTATATTCGTTTCTGATTTCCATTTCTAACATGGGGAAAAAAAACCATCTAAATTTTGTCCGTTACTCTCCATTTCTAATTCCATTGCTAAATATTATCATCCGTTGCTAAACCTATAGTTGGTGCATAAAATTCTTCTTTAATCCATTTTTAAATCCGTTGCTATTTGTTTATTTTTGAAGTTATTCCAAACTTCTAAATATTATACTTATATTCTGTTTTCAAAATTTATAATTGATATATTTTATAATAAAATTAATCTAAAATCAAATAAAGAAAAGTATAGATAAAATTAACATAACTTTAAATGCACTAAAATATCAAAACAATAAAAATTATCATACAAATAAAAACACTGTTTGATTCATATTTGTTAAACTTAAACTTACACAATTATCTAACTAATTAAACTTATTTTTTAAGTAAAAACTACATAGCAACTAAAGTCTACCTAAATAGTACCATCAACTTGACTATCGGTGAGTATCTGTAGAAGTCTATGATCCAAAATACTTATCACTGGTGTGGGATCACTATAAGAAAATTGCCAAATAGAAAGAAAAATTTTCGTTTCTAAAATAGAAAAATCCGTTTCTAAAACTGTATGGAAATGGATGAACAGGTTGTGTCCGTTACAATTTGTGGCATTTCTAAATCATTTTAGAAACAGAAAAAACAATCCGTTTCTAAAATTGCAACGGATTTTCTGTTGCTAGTGTGCTGTAATTCCATTTCTAAATTATGACCTCTGACAACGAATTTGTTTCCAATTTGTTTCTAGATCCATTTCTAAATCTGTTTCAAATTCATAGCTAATCCGTTTCTGTTTACGTTTCTAATACCCATTTCTAACACCTAAGAAAATACAATCAAAATTTAACTGTTGCTAAATCCGTTTCTATTCCCGCTGCTAAATTATCATCCATTGCTAAATCCATTTCTAAGCTTATAGCTAATAAATAAATCCATCTCATTTTCATTTCTTTTTTTCCCATTAAAAAGATTCCATAATTTTGAATATTTCAATTCTGCCCTGTTTTAATTTATACATTTTTTAATGAAATAAATTTAACATCATCAAAAAGAGAAAGTCAACATAAAACTAAAACAATTTAAAGTATGTATAAAATATCACGATAATAGAAATTCTCTTACAAATACAAATTGTAAGTCCAATGAGCACTAATAAACTTATATATGTTAATACAAATCAATTAAAGTCTACTTTGATAGTATGTCACCATGAGCATAAGTGTGAGTATCTGTGAGAGCTAAGAAAACAAGCCATGCTGGGATGAAAGTCAATGTGAAAATGATTGCTGAGATTGAAGCTGTAATGTTTGTAGTGCAGTCAGCATAGCGTTTAGTCTCCTTTATAACCTTAACAAAGCAAGCATAAATGACAGAAGAACAATATATCCAAACAATAAAGCTATTTTCTGTGCACAAATCAAATATTTAAAAAAGGTTCCATATATTATTGGGTTCTAAAAACCAAGTTTCGAAATTCCAAATATATATCTCTGCCAATTTTTTTTTATTAAATGAAAAAGACCATGCAATATAATAATATATTAAGAACTTTCTTCCCTTGTTATCATTAAATAGATGCAAATGGAAAAATTTTAAATTAAGGAGCAGAGAACTCAATGACTAAATTAAAGTAGAAAAATGATTAATTGAATGGATCAATTTATCTACCCATTAGGCTTAGTTAATCTATCCAAACAAAATTAGAAGTTGAAAAGTACTATAGGGTTAACGAGTACTGCTTTTTCCAGGTAGGCGTGCTCCAAATCCAAAAATACAAAAGGGAGCCCATACTGACATGTAACTAAATACAGCAAGCACTGCAATAAGAAAACCAAATTGAAGAATTGAGATAAAGGCCAATTATAATTAATGTAATATACTTACAGGATGAGTTTTTGATATGCTACAGATAGCAAAATGCCACTAGGAATTTCTCTGTCACCTCACACTCGCACAAATGCAAAAAGATAGATAGTCAGGTATCTCATCCTTGTAGATTGGCAATCAATGTAAGTATTTTATTTATTTCTCCATTAAGTTTCTTTTCTACCTTTTGCTCTCTGTTCAACTTTTAAATATCCTGGAAATTAGAAGTTATAACTAAGATATGCAGTATTTTGTCATGCAAAACAATTATTTTATTTTATTTTTTTAATATAGTTTGATTTATCATTTTCTTCATAAAAAACTAGCATATTAATAAAATTAATTTGAATTGAATTTATTAATTAATGGATTCTTGACTTAAGCTATCTGTTTAGAAAATATAATGGATTTTCTTCTTTTTTTTTAAAAAAAAAAAAAGAAAACACGCATCACGTGTAACAAGGAATTTCCAGAAGCCAAAAATAAGACTCAACAAATCAAGATATAGAGATTAAAACAAGCAATTTCCAATGTCAAAAGCAAAGCAAATTAAGAGATGAAAATTGTCAATAGATATCTAAGCGATTTCAAAGATTTAAACCAATAGCAGATCCCCATCTCTGCAACACTAGCATCAATAAGAAGTAAATATACATATTTATGGATAAAACTTCAAGCCCAGCATTTCAGCACGACACAAATTTCACGAAATATAGAAGAAATCAACTTTTAATGGAATGTATATAATCTTTGCTAAATCAAAAACAAAATTTAGATCAAAACCAAATATAGATCTAATCAAACACTTACAAACTAAAATTAAGCAAAAGGACAAAAAAAAACCATAGATAAAAAAAAAAGTACCTGCATGTTATGGGTAATAAGGTCCCGGAATCACGAAGCTACCTGACTTTCTCATAAGCGACGGGGATAGTGATGGAGATAGTTCAAAAATAAGTCAAGAGGCAGAGAGGGCTTTTGCTTAGAAAGTGGCGTCAAGGAAGGTTTTCCATCGATAAGCTGGAGACTGTAGCAATAGGCTGCCTGTTGATGAATTTGAATGTTCAAAGCTTGATAACCATGTTGGTGCTGGCATAACCATGAAGGCAAGAAGAGCTAGTGCATTGGCAAACTAATTCTTAGTCCGGCGCAAGTAATGAAATGATAAATATTTGAATTGTTGAGCCAACTGATCTAGGCGTCGAAATTATGAGATCAAACACTACTCTTTGATCTTCCATTTTTTCAATGCTTGAGAGACTATCAAGATGGAGCCCCCATAGACTGTTAGGCACTTGATCTGAATACTCAATATTGCTTCTAGCCTTGCGATACATGCTTCATATTTCGCTTGTAATGCTCCAATTTTTTGAATTTTGGGTAGTTTATTTTCATAATCATAGAGTCTTAATTGTAATTCATGCATTACGTGTTATTTGTTTGTTTGTACATGCATAAAATGATTTCTGGATTATAAATTGTGAAGCTATATCTTAGGAAGCCTAGTTATAGAATTTAATGTGATACAGTTTTAATTGCACCTAGATATTTGAGATTGGAATTTGATTGTCAAGATATGATTTTTTTTATGAATATTATTATCTAGTATTAAAAGAAGTAATTGTAAAATATATTTTTAATTGCATTTACTGATATTCTACTATAGGTATTTTATTAGATGGGTTTGGTTATATAATTGGGCTTATTTGATTATGGTCTAAAAAGAAAGTAGTATAAAAAAATAAGATTTATTGTTACCCTAATCTAAGAAGAGTGATCAACACTCTCATTTAAGAGGAGAGGGCCACCATCTTCACAAACACACGCACATAATAGAGAAGAGAAAGAAAGAGAAAGAAGAAACTCAACTCCCATTCCTATGACTTCTATCATTAAAATCTATAATCAAATAACAATTTTTGAGAGTTAGTGATATTAGAGTGGTGATTTAAGCTAGAAGATTAAGGTAAAATTAGGTTGTGATCATTGAAGGCATTCCATAATCAAGGTAAGATTCCTTTTTCTTTTTTTTTTTGCTATCCATATATTGTTCTCTAATCCAATCATATTTTTGAAGTTAGTGGTTAGGAGATAATGGATTCCCAATGGTTTTTTGTGATGTTTTGTCTTTGGTTTTCATGCCCATAAAGAAGGGTGAACCTTCTAAGGTTGACAAGGGCAAAGGAAAGGCATAATTATGAAGTCGGTTTGTTATTGTGTAATTTTGAGGTTAGTGCTCTGCAAATATATATGTTTGGCTTGATTCCATTTATTGTTACTGGTATTTATGAACACCCTTTCTTCTCTCATTTATTGATTTTGAGAATTTATGTTTTTAGTGTAAAATTGGAAATTTTGTATGAATTTCTTGACTTCATAAATTTGATGCTAAATATGTCCTTATGTCTATTTTGAACCTATTTTTAGACCCTTTCTATTTTCTATCTGTATTTGAGCTCTTCATAAATATTGTAGCTCTACTTCTTAGCTTTTCAACACATCCTCTTGTGTCAAATTCGGATACTTAGCTCAATTTATGATTTAAAAATAGAAATTGGTTCTGTCATGGCATTCCATTTGTATATCCAAATTTGTTTCCCATTTTGGTGACCAAGATGGCTATATCACTACTTGTGTCCTTCATAGAAGTTGTAGGTTTATTTGTTTTCTTTCTAATGCATCCTCTTGTGTCAAACTTGGATAATCATAGCTCAATTTATGAATCAAATAGCAAAACTAGTTCTGGCATGCCCAGCCTGTGCTATGTATTGATCTATGTGTGCACCGAAATTGGCCTTCTAGCACGGCTATGTTGCATAACATGCCCAACCCATGCTTTCTATTGACTGTAGGTGTAATATGTGACCTTTTAGCACAGCCATGCTATCTAGCATGCCCTGCCCGTACTCTCCACTATCCCTTTCAATGTTATGTTATATTTTTTACCTACTAATGATGCCTAAACCCTCTAAATGTATACCCAATATATCTTTGATGTGGTTTTCTTTAGGATCCTCTTTATATGAGACTAAAAAAGCATATGAAATCAATGGAGAATACATTAGATATGAACCATTTTTAGTTGATTTTAATTAAGAACTATCACTTAATTATATTTGTTGTTATAACCTAAGAATTGAATGTAAGTTTGCATGTGGAAATTGAGTTAACTTTGGTTTAGTATTAGACTATGAAAACAAATTAGGGATATTGGTTAATTGGTTATGATTTGATGAATTGTTTATCCTAATAATCTATTAAAGTCCGACGCTATGCATTGTGTGATTGCAAATTTGAAATAAACTTAGCTAAGGTAAGATCTGATTGGTTTTCATATGCCATGAACTAACCTTGATGTATGATATTATGCTTTCTTGCATAATAAAATGAAGACACACTAGAACTTTGCTATTATGATGTTGACTTGCTTGACCCATAAACTACCATGAACTAAGTGTGTGCTTATGACTTGATAATGCCGATTTGGAATTATACCTTGGAAAATGAAATGCTATGCACTAGGTACGCTTACTTACTTACCATCTCGAGTGATATTCGACTAAGATATATGTGGATTAATGCTACCTTAAACAAGTGGCTTGAACTATCTATCTTATGTATGTGAGAATGAATGTTTTGGATTTTATGGTCATTACTTGAAAATGGAATTAAATTGAATAAACCTAAAAGAACTAATGGGCTCTAACAGTGGTCTTAGTTGAGTAGTTTCTAGAATATGGTTATCTATCTCTGAAAATAAAGCATGCTATGAGATTTGATTTGGATTGCACTATGATCATGTGCCAGACACATGGGTGTCTTCAGGACGAGTTGATGCAGTATATTGATTCTATATCTGAAAGACTTTCTAAGCCTATTGTTAAAGGCTGACTAGCTAGTATTATTCTAACTATTATCAGACATCATTCCGTTACTTGTCTTGCTTCTATTTCTTCTGAGTCACTATTAAGGCTCAATTATTTGAATTAATGAGTAAGATGTTGGTAATAATTGTAACATCCATCGCCGAATCTCGGAGGACCCGACAATGAGCGCCACATTTGGTGCCAGAGCACTGTCTTATCTTAATAATTTTAAATCATGTATTAGAAGTGGCTATGTTTTCATAAATAGGCAAGTAATATTTTTTTAAAAATAAAGGCTTAAGGAAATTCCTATAGAAAATCCGCAGGAGATTTCTTCAAAAATAAAACTTAACAAATGAAAAACAAAGCACTTTCAAATATAATCCTCCAAACCCCAATACTCCAAATCAACACAATAGTTACACAGCACTTCTAAATATCCATATAAAGCAATTTTAGATACTATCACATTATGATGTCATCCTTTCTCAAAATCAATTACTAAAATTCATACTCTTAGAATTCATATAAAAATGATATTTCTTAATTAATTACAAACTTCATTAATTTACAAGCTTAATATATACAACTTCAATTTCTTACAATATTTTTATACATGCCATAAATACATCCTAGTACAAATCCTACCCAAAATAAATTTTCCTTCTCTGATGCTACGCTTTTGGTCTTCGTATAGCATCTACCGCTCTTAACCTGCGCATGATAAAAATCAATGCACTGAGTATAAAACTCAGTGGTGCTAAATAACTTAATAATACCATAAATGAGGTTGTCTAAGAAACAAATTTAAAATATAACTTAAAATACTTAAATCAAATATAAAAATACCGAAGACGTACAAATCAAAACAAAATATTCCAAAATCATAAATGAGTTCATTCTTAAGAATAAATTCACAGTTTGACAAATATAAGAAAAATTCTATAAGTTTAATTATGTTTCCATTTTCTTTTATAACAGAACAAAACATATTCTTAGTTGAGGGCTCCTACGTATACTGAGAGAAATATAATCAGATTCGATTACGTAGATATAGAATTGGCCTGTGAAAGCGCCATTGGCCTGTGAAAGCTCCACCGGATGTGGCCTGTAAAAGCGCCACCGGATAATAAGCGTGTTTGCTTATTCGGAAAGGCATCTAGAGTCTAGCATATGATCATAGCACATAATATAACAGAAAGGCATCAAAGCCGAGCATGCTCATAATCGGAATAAATCTCATCTTATCTCATTTCAACCATGTATACTTGAGCCCAAAACAAATCTTTCATCTTAATTTATAATATTTCTTAATAATCTTCTCATCATAAAATATCTCATAACTTAAATATTTTTATTTCAAATTCACGTAACTTAATAATCTTCCCTAGGGTGGTAAGGTTTGTTTTCACTTCTTTTACTTGGTTTTTTAAGCCTCTTAAGTTATATTAAATATATATTTTGGTTCGGCCTCCATATATTCACAAAGGGAGGATGTATTCCTCCTTCAATTAATCTTAGTCTCAAAACCAAGATGACTTATATAAGTCATTAAAACCTTTACTTATACTTATTTGATTATAAAACCCAATTTACACAATTTAATAGTTATTATTATAAAATTTCTTAACTTACAACTTCATTAAAAATGCCAAAGTCATACTTAAGAAATTCAAAGCGTACTTATTCAAAACAAATACTTAATATAGCATAAAAGTACTTAAACCAAGCTTTATAGGAAATGAAATCAAGCCTTACCACCCTAGGGTGGTTCAGCCTCTAGAAATGCACAAAGGGAAGGAACTTCCCTCCTTCAAATAAATGTAAACTCAAGTTGAAAACATTAATCAAAACCATTGAAACCTTAACCCTTGATTTTCTACACAAAATAAACCTTTTTTAAGTCTTATAAAATTCTTAAACATTAAAAATACAGGGAAAAGATTTAAACCACCATTTAACTACTTATCAACTAACACATTAGAGTCAAAACCAAGCGAATAAAAGGAACAAATCAATAGGCCCTTCACCTTAAGTGATTTGGCCAAGCTTAGTGAAGTAGGAGAGGAACGTTTTCCCTTCCAATTAAGCATTATACCATGCTTATGAATCATTCAAAAACTCATTTAAATAACCAAAATCCAACAATTATCCAAGACATGCAAAATTCCCAAAAATCACATTTAATCCTAAAAATTGAAAACTTAAAGAAATTGAAGAGAAAGAAAGAATATAGGCACTAACCTTCAAATTAAGCTTGGTTAAGATTATTCAATCTAATTTCTTCTCCTTCCCTTCTACTTTGGAGAAGGGTTCACCCGCCTCTTCAAATATCAAAATTTACATATCTAAATCAAGGAAATAATCAAAGAAGGAGGTGGAAAATGAGTTAGTGCGTAATCTAACATAACTAAGCTATAAATTACTCAATTAAATCATTTGAATCAAAAGTTACAACTTACTTGAACTTGTAGTAAACTCCAAATTCTTTGCTTAAAGACTCCAAATTCTACTTCTTCTACTTAATTCTTCAAGTTTAATTACTAAACTTTGGTTTAATTGATCTATTTTGATGTAGTTTGTGGTCGAAAAATTAAAAGGAAATGGTAGAAATGAGAAAGAGAAGGTGGCATTGGATGAAGAAGAAGGAGAAGATGGAATAGTGTTTGATAAGTGTTGCTTTTAAGTAGTAAAGTCAAACTTGACTACTTAATTTTATGTCAAATGGATGGCTAAGATTAAGTCTCTAGTATTGTCATCCAAGGGCTCTAAATATTCATCAAATAATTCTCCTCTAATTATTATTTAACTCCACTAATTCATTAAATTAACTCCATAAAAATAATTCCTCAATTATTCCTTAACATACTACACTATAAAACACTATTCATTAAATACCTTAATTCTCCAAAAATATTCATGAGACACTTTCTACCCACCTAAATCATATAAACATACTCCAAATATATTAAATAAAATATAAAGCATCAACAGTAATTTTTTCAAACCAAAATAATACAAAGTCTCGGACTAGTGATACTATTCACAGACCGGTAAATCACTATTCACCAATAATTTATTGCTTAGTTTGTCATGAAAAATTTATTTCTTAATTTTAATTAATTAAGACCAATCACATAAAATCTAATTAACTCCATAAATATTAATTATGTTTAATATCATCATCGGGTCCAGATAAAATATTATTTCCCTCTCGAGTGATACCATTCACGACCCGTCCAAACAATATCATTTTAAGATCCAAAATTTTAAGGCATTACAAAGTTAATACCTGATGGCCTTTACTTCATTCTTTATCTTTTTTGTTTTCTTTTCGGTGTTTAAGCACCATTTTTTAGTCTAGTTGTGAGGGATACCTAGGATCAACAAAAGGAGATTTTTGTGCCTCTATGGCACACAGCCAATAGTAGTTGCACAAGCCACTACGTGTAGTGTGCGCCACAAGCTAGTGGGTCATGCCACTTCATCCCAGATCAACACGTGTGACTCTATTCTTGCTCTATAGCCATCCTGATCAGGGAATGGCATGGCACTAGTACGTGTGCGACGTGCCACTTCCCCTATGGCACTAGGCTCATCAATTCAGAGGTTCAAAATGTCAATAATCAACAAAATGGTCCTAATCTGGATATCTAGTGGTAAAGCTCCAACCTTAAATGCTCTAAGATACATTTTTGTGCACAAATGGATCGAATAAACATCAATGAATAAGGTTGAGAGTGGTGATTGGTGTACTTGCTCATCGTTCATGATGAACATCAAGGTCATAAACTCTTATCTTGTTCAACCTTTAAATTATTGCCTTTTATATTCATGTTCTTTACTTTTAAGCACTTATATTATTTTGTCCTTTAAATTCATGCCTCTTAACCTAAATTTGAAGCCATTAATTATTTAAGTACCTGAATCATTAAAGAGTAAACCAATAATATCCAAATCAGTTTAGAAATACCTACATACTATTAGAATCTGTTTAAATATCCATTTAATCACATATTTATTCAATGCATCAAACCAAACCCACATGAAACCTGAATCCGAACCCAAAGTGCAATAAAAAAAATACATAAAAAGTATTTATACAATGAAGTTGTCATATATATCAAATATAATATTCTTGTTAATTATAAAAAAATTTCTACACTAAAGTTAAATATTTATACATAAATAAATAATTTTATTACCATTTAATCTCAAATTTAAATTTAATTTATTTTTAATAAATGAGCATCTTTAATTTAAATTTTTAAATTTTCTTCCTTTTAAAATATTTTATTTTAATATTAAAAAGTGAAAATTATTAAAATATTAAGATTTTTTTAATATTTAGTAAGATACGATGCATAAAACTTATGACATATTAATTTAACATTCAAATTTCTATTATATTTTTTAAAGTAATTACTATTTATTATTAAATAATAGAAAAATAAATTAAAAAATTAAAGTTTACTTTCAATTCGCAATTGAACCAATTCAACTGGCCAGTCCGGTTCGCTTTTAAAAACAATTTAAATAAATAAATAATAAATTATAACTGAATATATATATCTATTTATTTATTTAAACAATTTAAATAAATAAATTATAATACATATATTAATAGGATTTTTAATTTAATTAATTTTATTTATTTATTTAATTATTTAAATAAATAAATCATATCTTTATAAATTTTAGACATAAATCAATTAAGTCAATACTTAATAATCTAGGTAAAATTGTAATCAAATATAAATTACAATTTTGTCCTTAACTCCACAAATCTTATTTGTAATCAAGTCATATATGATTCAATTTCTCGTTTTCACTTTCTCATATCCATTCTTATGTGTGTGACCTTCTAGGTTCCAAATATGACGGCAATAAATATTAATTAATTAATATTTGAAGGTCAAGTATATTGTCTAGCAACATGTCATGACTACCCAAATATCTGAAAAGTCAAAGTGGTTTGACTTAACCTTTCAGTGCATGATTTATCAGTGTAATTAATATTCCTTCATCATTAATGTTCTAATTTAGTAATTAGGCATGGAGTATGTCTGCTTTACTAAATCATGTTAGTTCTCTTACCCTTAGCAATTGATCAGTTGAATGAATTTCCAAATCTCATTTGCTAATTTCATTCGACCTTGCGCAAGGATATTCTTAATCAATACTAGTAGAGAACAATTGGAACATTTTTCTTAATTTACCTAGAGTGATGAATCCTCTCCTAATTACACAAGTATCTTCATATAGTTCCTATTATGTCCAATTAATCATTCTTTATTATTCATGTAATGAATAATGTGAATGAAGAATGAAAACATAATCATCCCTATATAAGATAGCTTAGTAATCTCAAGTCAAAGGATCACTTACACAATCATCACTTGAGTATTCCATAGATATAGATAACTCTCCATATGGAATTCTCATACAGGTCAATTCAGTGGACTTGTTTAAATAACAAGCACCTACATATTAGTTCTAGATATCACATATATCTCAGCTTATGAGAGCAATTGCTTCTCTAAGGAAAGAACATAATATGTATTAGTCTGAACAGCTCTAATCATTGTCCAATAATGAGGAGAACATCGATTGAAAATATTTAGAGACATTGCTTTAATGTAAATACAAAACACATAATTATAACTGTAACAGTCTAATTTTTCGGTGTTGTTAATAGTGATTTATCGGTCTGTGAATAGTACCATCGCTCCGGGACTTGGTATTATTTCGGTCCGAAAAAATTACTACATGTGTCTAATATTTTAATTAATATTTTTGGAGCATGTTTCCATGATTTAAATGGGTAGAAAATATTTCATGAATAATTTTGGAGAATTGCGGCAACTTATGAATATTATTTTTAGTATGGGATATTAAGGAATAAATGAAGAATTATTTTGTGGAGTTAATTGAATTAATTTGTAGAGTTAAATAATACTTGGAAGTGAATTATTTGAGGAATATTTATAGCCACTGGATGATATTACTTAGGATTTGATCATAGCCATTCATTTGGCATAAACTTAAGAAGCCAAATTTGCCTTTTCAACTCAAAAGCAATTCTTCTCTTTCTTCTTCCTCCATCTCCACGCCATCTTTCTTTTCTTCTTCTTCTCTAATTTTCTCTCAATTATCTATTCCAAAAACCTCACTCAATCACCTAAATAAACTAAAGATTATTAATTAAACCTTGGGAATCAAGTAGTAGAAGCTAAAATTTGGAGTTCCTAAGCTTGGGATTTGGAGCTGCCATTGAAGGAGGTGAGTTGTGATTTTTGGGTTTTATGATTTAATTAGTAAAATTCAAGGATTAGGCATACAATAGATGCCTTAAATCATGCTCCATTCCTTTCTTTTGTTAATTTTGATTTTAATGTGCACTTTTTCCTACTTTGAAGAAATTAGTGAACCCTCCACTAAAGGCACAGAGAAGACTAAGGATTAGAGTGTTCTAAGCTTCTTTAAGCTTTTTTTTAGGTTAGTGTAATAATATTCTCATTCACTTTTCATTTTCCTAACTTTTCAATTTTAGGTTTTTGAAGGAATTTTGAGAACTTTGTATGTTTTGGTTCAATTGATGAATTTTGATGTTAGAGGTGTACTTGGGGTGGACTGGAAGTCATTTCCAACCCTTTTATAGTTTCCATTTGTTTCTAACTTCTGCATGAAAGTTGTATCTCTGTTTCTCAGCTTTCCAAAACATCCTCTTATGTTCAATTTCAATACTTGTAGCTCAACTTATGATTTAAATACCAAAACTGGTTCCGTTATGGTGTCTCACATGTAAATCCGAATTGATTGTCCCTTTTGGCCACCAAAATTGCAAGATAATATCTTGTGTTCTTCATAAAAGTTATATTCCTACTTCTTATCTTTCTAAATCATCCTCTTTTGTCTAATTTGAATACATATAGCTCAACTTATGGTCTTTATACCAAAACTGGTTGTGTTGAATCGTGTTTGGATTGTTGGTTTGTCTTCTTGGGTTTCTATCACCCTCTTAGAAGATCTGGACTATGGTCCCTTCATGCAATTTGTGGAATTTTATCTTATCTTTTCAATGAATTAAGTTTCACTCAATTTGAAGTCCTATAACTTCAGTTATACCCTGAGAACACAGTAAAGGTCAGGTTTATGAAAATGCTGAAAATTTCTTGATTTAAGTACTTTTATACTATATTAAGTATGTATATATATATATAAATATTTTGAATATGTCTAATTGAATGTATTAAGTATGAATAAAAAGGAGAATGTGATAATTTTAGTAAGTTAGAAGTTAAGTGATTTTAAAATAATGAGTATTTAAGTGATGAAGTGTTTGTAGTAAAGAATTGTGAATCATTAACAAGATTATTTGTGAAAGAAAGATTGATTTTTGGGCTCTACTATACATGATTGAAATATAGTAAAATGAGATTGATATTGATATATAAGCTTTCTTGGGTTATCAGCACATTCTGTTATATGAAAGCTATGATCATATGCTAGGGTTATCAGCCCTTATAAATAGGCAGATGCGCTTATTATTTGTGGTAGTGCTTGCACAGGCCACGGTTATGATATGTGGTAGTGCTTGCACAGGCCATGGTTATGTGATATGTGGTGGCGGTTTCACGCGCCACGATTAAATATATCTGATTATATTTCTTTTTTGTATATGTACGAGCCCTAACTAAGAATGAAATTTTATTTTATTATGAGAAAATCGGTGATATATTATATTTGTGATATTTACTTATTTTTATTGGAATATGGAATGCTCTTAAAGATGAACTTCGTGTTGGTTTATAAAATATTTGATTTAATCGGCACGCTTTCAATGTTTAATAAATATATACTTCTATTTGATTATTTAAAACATTTTCGAGATTTACTATTTGGCCATTTGTGTTATATTTAATTATTAATTATTTAGCACCACTAAGTCTTCACTCAGCGCATTGATTTTTATCACGCGCAGGTTGTGAGCTGTGGGTGCTACGCGAAGACCGGAGAGGTAGCATCAGAGTAGAAGTATTAATTTTGGATAGGATATGTTTATTATATGAATAATGGCATGTATGAATTTATTATAACTAATTTTGAGGTTGTAAATATTGTAATTATAATTAATGAAATCGATGGCCGATTAAGTATTATTATTTGATTTCATGAATGGTGTATGAACGATGGTACATATTTTCTTGAATGGTTAATTATATAATAAGATGACTTGACCTTATATTTTTAGAAGTACTGTGCGACTTGGTATAATAATTTGGAGTTGAGGTTTGGAGGATTGAACATTGGAAGTGCTTTGTTTTCTTTGTATGGCAAGTCGATTTTTAGGAAAAACTCTTGCGAATTTTTCATAGGAATTTCCCTAAGTTTTTATTTATCTAAAAAAAAATTTATTAAAATATTACTTGCCTCCTTATGGAAAGCTAACCACTTCTAATATGTGATCTAGAGTTAGTAAGTGACATAGGACGGTGCCCCGGTACCGAATATGGTATCCGCCGTCTGGTTCTCCGGGATTGGGCGGTGAGTGTTACAATAACTACATTATAATTTATTTTCCAAAGCCGTATTGTCTCATGTATTTTATCTTTTATCAAAATTTAATCAATAGAATATAAAAGATAAATAAAAGTCTTTTATTAATAATCAAATATTTATTACATGAAATATTATATCCAAAATATAATCAATCAAATTGGCTATTGGGAATACAACTAACAATTTAAACCTTATATTTAATACAATCTATACAGCAAACCACTAGGCACTTCTCAATAATTCCCATCCACCATTCTTAGGAACTTCACAATAATAATTTCAATCTCTCAATACATTTTCAATACTTATTTTGTCTTCAAATTGTTTATTGACATTTATTTGTCTAACTTCAAGCTTATACAATTTACCATTTTCTTATCACTTTCATTTATTAGCTTCCATAAATTAATTGATTTCACCACAATTTTAGAATTCAATTCACATCTACTTTCATATGGTTTACTCAATTTTAATCAAGCCAAATTAAATCCCATAATCGATAAATTTCTAACTTGCATTTACTCCGAAATTAATAATCAAATATGAAATATATCAATTGTGATTCGAAGTTCGGATTCAAATTCAGCACAAAGAGACGCGATTTCTGCCTCTCGGGTGTCTCGTGGACCGCCGTCGGCCGGTCACGGAGCCGCCATCTCTGCCGCCGCTCGCAAAGGCTAGAAAATCGCATAAGCCCAAAATTTCACAAGAATAGCACCAATTGACTCAAATTTCGCTACTAAATCAGTTTTCGGCATCAATTTCGTGAGATTGAGGCTCCTTGTTGGGTTGAGGTCAACAGATAAGTTATAGTCACCTTTCATGGCGTTTCCTCAAATTGGTGCTTGTTACCAAATTATTTAAGGGGAAATGCTCACAGGAGGGAGGTGAGTCGATTGAACCTTACTATTGGTACTAGAATCGCCGAAAACGGCATAAAATCATCAAAAATATGATTGCACCATGTCGCAGGAGTTTCAATCACGATCTCCTTCATTTTAGGTACCGATCCCACAAACCAAGGCCATCAACTTCATCCTCTCGTCGAGCTCTTGCATTTAGTATACTCATCCGCCTACGTCGATCACCAAAAGTTGAAGAGCAATGGTGATGACAATGAGAAAAGGGAGGGTCGGGAGAGAGAGATGGTGACGAAGAGAGTGTTTTTTTTATTATCATTATTATTATTGTTGTTGTTATTATTACTATTATTTCTCCCCCTTTTTCCTATTTTGCTTTCTTCTTCCCATTTCCTTTTGCTTTTCTTTAATTTTAATTCCTTCAATCACATTTACTACTATTATATATAATTAATAATAATTAATTACTAACCTTTTAATATAATTCTTTTATAATTATTTATAACTCCTTAATTTTGACAAATAAATGTATAAATATATCTCTAATTTATATGTTAACGATTTAATTAACAATACTTATTAACAATTGCCAATCAATTAACATTACTAATTTAACAAATATGAAAATAAAATCACTTTAACATTATGAAAAATCATATTAAAATCATTTTTGTGACTTTTCTTGGGTTCTTCAAAAATTAGGGTGTTACATGATTGTCATGACTAAGACACCAGAATAGCATCTAGTAGCCCTTAGGCAGTTCATGGATAGAGTAATCAAATACAAGCAACGACTAAACCTGAAGAAATGTGTGTTTGGAGTAACCTCAGGAACACTGCCTGGATTCATAGTAGGACCGAAAGGAATAGAGATCGATTCAGACAAGATTAAGGCGATCCAAGAGATGGAGCCACCCAAGACAGAAAAGCAAGTGAGACTTTCCTGGAAAAGATTCAATACATCAATAGGTTTATATCAAAGTTATCAATAGTATGTAATTTGATCTTCAAGCTGCTAAGGAAAGATCAGCTACTGAAGTGGAACGATCACTATCAAATAGCTTTCGATAAAATCAAGGAACATTTGTTAAGATGCCTGATTTTATCCCTACCAAAACAAGGGAAACCCTTAATTTTGTACTTGGCAGTGGAAGATGCTACAACTGGAGCAATGTTAGCACAAGCTAATGAAGTGATTGTTGAGAAGGCAATATACTACTTGAGCAAGAAGCCTCTTCTAAATGAACAGAAATATAACTTGATTAAAAGAACTTACTTAGCAATAGTATGGGCAACCAAAAAGCTCCAACACTACTTTCAGTCTTATAAGGTAATAGCAATCTCAAGGAAGAATTTGGTCAGATATTTGTATGGAACACCAGCACTAGTGGGGAAGCTAGGAAGATGATTAACGTCGTTATCAAAATTTGATATTGAGTATGCCATGAAGAAAAATGTCAAGGGATGAGTGATTGCAGAATTTTTAGCAGCACATCCAGTTGAAGACAATGAGAAATAGGAAATTGATTTTCCTTATGAGCATTTGAACTTAATAAAAAATAAAGGGTATAAGCTCTACTTTGATGGTTTAGCTCATAGTAAAAGAGCTGAAGTATGTGTCATCTTAGAATCTTTGCAAAGAGAAGTTATCTGGATGTTGAAGGGATTACGGTTTGTAGTTATGAATAACACGGCAGAATATGAAGCCTCCTCATTTAGTTTAGAAGCTTTGATTACCATTAAAGTTGAAGAAGTTGAAGAAGTTGAAGTAATTGATTATTCAAAACTCGTAATTGAGCATGCTAATGAAAATCGGGAAGTCAAGGAAGACAAGTTCAAGCCCTATATTGACTACCTACACATTATTATTCAGAACTTCAAAAGAGTAACCTTCATGCACACAAGCAGAGTGAACAATCGAGTCTCGAATACTTTGGAAAATTTAACATCAGCCTAGGAAGATTTTCACTTATGCCTAAGAAGCCATTTATGAGGTCTTCAAGTAGTATTCCATGTTATGAACGAGAAAGGATCATGGATACAGAGGAAGAAGATCAGCCATGGTTTCATGATGTCCTGCAGTGGATGACTAAAAGGGTTTATCGTGACTCAATTACTAGAGATGATAGAAGAGCTATACAATTTTTGGCATTATAATTTGCAGTCTTAGATGGTTAGTTGTACAAGAGAATGTCAGACAGGTATTATTGAGATATGTATCAACGAAAGAAGCTAAAGATATAATGGAATAGATCCACGCAGCGGTTTGCAACCCTCACATAAATCGAAAAGCACTAGCTAAGAAAATTCTCAGACAAGGATTATTTTGGTCGATAATTGAAAATGATTGTATTTCGTTTGTGAAAGGTGATTCGAATGGCAAATTCATGGAGACCTGAGTCACATTCCACCCTCAAAATTACATCATTTTATTTTATCATGGCTATTTGCAACTTACATAATCGATATCATTGGTAAAATTTCACCACCTACTTTCAATGGACACAAATTCATAGTAGTGGCAGTGGACTATTTCTCGATATAGGTTAAAGTAAAATCTTTCAAGAACATCGGCGCCAAGCAAATGGCCAAATTAATCGAAAAGAACTTGATCTGTAGATACGAGATCCCCCATCATATAGTGACAAATAATGGAGTTCAATTCTAAGAAAAAGTGAAGACACTATTAGAGAAATATGGAATTAAGCACCATAAATCTTCACCATGTCAACCATAATCTAATGAGGCAGTGGAAGCCACAAATAAGAACATCAAGAAGATACTGAGAAAAATGGCAGAAAATCATCGTGATTGGGCAAGCAAGCTACAATGCGCTTTGTAGTGCTACAAGGACACAGGTAAATCTATAAATGGGGTAAATCCTTATTCTCTAGTCTACGAAATGGAAGTTGTGCTACCAATGGAAATAGAAGTGCAGTCCTTGCGCATATTGATGGAATCTGAGATCCCAAAATGTCAATGGGCAGAGAATCATTATCAAGAATTAGTGCTCATAAATGGAAAGAGACTGAATCCCCAATTCATGGATCAGTTATATAAAAGGAGGATAGCTAAGAACTTTAATAGAGTTCATCCGAAGCTACTAAGAGTAGCGGACTTGGTCCTAAAATAGATGCGGCCAAACATCCATGACACAAGGGGGAAGTTCAAACCTAACTATGAAGGTCCATTTTTTATCAAGAGAATGTTTTCAAAAGGTGCAATGAAGCTATCAAACATGGAAGGCAATGAATTTACAAAACTAGTCAATTTAGATAGACTAAAGAGATTTTATGTATGACTTGAAATGTTTATGGCAAAGCCCAATTAATAAATTCACCTTTTGCGTCCTTATTAAATTTGAAGCTTGTTATGCTAAGTTTATGTCAATAAGCAAATTGTGTGAATTTACGTTGATCACATAGAATAACAAGAAATATATCAAGCATTTTCCAGTAAAAGGCATTTCATTAGTAATAAGTGCATACATAGATATAATTGTACTGTTTATAATTGTTGAGTACATTTCATTAGAAAGTAGGATAGGAGCATCTATATGTTAAGTCCTAATAGAAATCTAGCACTCAACAAATCAGTTGACTCAGAATCAGCACTGACTCCAGAATAATCCTATAGTCACGGGCAATACAAGTTTAAAGAAGAAGTATTGACCTCATCAAAAGTGGGTACAATCGCGTAACTACGCCTGGTGGAAATAAAATGAGACAAAAATCACTGTGTAATAAGGCCACCCTCAAACCTGGTATAATAAGAGACAGCCTAATGACGACCATATTACCTAGTTAAACGGTTGTAATAATAAGCCACTGCCATGGTCAAGCCACACAGGGGCACACATAGAATATAAGAATAAATTGTGACTCGCTCTATATAGCCCCAAGGGCAAGTCCATCTCACCCCCTCGGTGGTATGATCTTGAAAGTTAGTAGTCTAGTCAACAGTTTCACCAGTCAAATGATGATGGCGTCGGACATAGACTCATAGTCTATAATCGAATAGATGGTCTGACGGTGGTCCATCAGTTGCACCTTCTCATAAACCCACAGCTACAAATGCATTAAAAAATGAAGAAGAAGAAGAAAAGAAGACGCTTGTTAAGTCAGAAACCCACAAAAGTTAGAGTGTTTAAAAATATATAGAAAAGAAAAAAGGCAAGCAATAAAAAGAAAAAATGCATTTACCTATAGTAGAAGCAAACTCCCCATCAAACTGAGTACCAAACTATAGGGTCCCAAGCATGCTCTCCCCACTAAGCAAAACTAGAATAAGAAGAAAAGGCATGTGGGGCATAGCCATTTGCTCGACATAGGTACCAGCCTAAGGCTGCCATGGCCATCAATACCACTGAGTAGTAGGTATTGACTAAGAATATAGAAATAGACAAGTGGAGGCCAGTATGGGTTAGTATGATCCATACACAAGGCACGATCTACAAGTGGTCATAAGGGCACAACATCAGCTCCGAAGTCATAAGACAAAATCTCATAAGCCGAGAAATTAAATACAGGTAGAATCATCAAAGTAAAATCAATATCAAACCAGGGCACCATAGGAACCTCTTCGATCACAGTTATTCTCCTAGAAATAATGCTAAGCTCTTCAAAAAATGGATAGATCTCGAAGTTGTTGTGACAAAATAGGTTATCTAAAGAATCAAAATGGTTAATCAACCATTGCAACAATCTGGGTTGAACATGAATGTTCCAATAATAGCTAAGCCCATTGACTTCAAAAGATGAAAGAAAATCCTAATCCTTACAGCTAAAAATGTGAAATAGTGCTTCAAAAGCAGGTGTTAAGAGTTCATTCCCCCAAACTGGGTCCAGAATAAAAAAAGGAGAAGAAAGAAGAAAATAAGAAAAAGTAAACTAGGATAGCTGAATCAAGACATTTTTGAAGTCATCTCTTTCAAGCCATCACTCCTGGACTCATCGATCTCTTCAATGATAACCAGTCGGCATCCAAATTCACAACCAACACTCCTGCCACGCTGAATCCCCCGACTTCAGCCAGCTGAAGGTGCCATGCTAGCTCTCTGCATACATTCATAGACATTAGTAATTGCATTTCATGCATACATGGCATATGCATTGCATAATTTTCTTTTGTGTTGTTTTTATATGTACAGATACGTGCTTGTCGGAGAGTCTCGCCACTACCAACTTGATGCGCATCACTTCATATAGCTGACACACCTCATTGT
The DNA here is from genome assembly GCA_948099535.1 of Jatropha multifida. Taxonomy (NCBI): domain Eukaryota; kingdom Viridiplantae; phylum Streptophyta; class Magnoliopsida; order Malpighiales; family Euphorbiaceae; genus Jatropha; species Jatropha multifida. Next base: position 7,524 of record CANUEX010118618.1, on the reverse strand, counting down.
AGTTGAAAATGGACACCTGCAGAATAAAACAAGAGCGGCCAATAAGCAAGTGAAATAATAAAAAGAACAATTGTCAAAATAAAAGTAGAGAATACTCACATGGGTGCAGTCTAGCGAGGAAATCTGATATGGGCTCACTAGATGGGTCTCCAACATGTCCTGTGTTGTCTGCCCCATGTGATCAAAAATGAAAGAGAAAGAGGCACATGGGCCATGCTCTAGCTTGCCAACGATGACAGTCGTATCCAAAGCCTTAGAATTAGAACCCTTCCTCACGAGCTTGCCATGCTACTAACGCTGCAAGAATTTAGCACAGTCAATGAAAAAAAAGAAAAGATGCTGGGGCAAAACCAAGAACAAAATAAAGGGAATAAAACTCGCTTGAGCTAGGATATCTTCCTGACCTCTATAAGGCTCCTTCGCCTTGGTAAAAGGATCATAATCAGATGGAGGAGAGATATGGACCAAGAGTTGGGTCCACACAAAAATGGCATAAGCACCAGGTACAAAAGTGACTAAGTGATCTATGACATTTGATCCTCTCTGAGCAGCCGCAATTTCCTACTCCAAGAGGATAGACCGCATAGGCAGTATTTAATACGGCACATCATGATGCACTCTTCTTTTGTCTCGGCCAAGCTCCCACTCGTATACCCTCTCTCAGAGGTAGTACATGTCGTAAAATAGACCAATAAGGAGAAGCCATCTATGCTGGTACCTGATAGCTACCTGTATGAAGTCGGGGTATGCAACCACCTCTTCCATATGTACCTCTCTCAAGGAAAAAAGAGAAGAAAAAGGAAAGAATCAAAAACCAAAAAAAAAGAAGAAAAAATAAAAAAACAAAAGAAAAGAAAGAAAAATAAAAGCAGTAAGAGGTAGCAATTTACCGGATCCTAGGTCAAGCTATTCAGTAGTTATCGAAACATTGACACCTCCAAGGTGGTATGAGCATACCTCGGTCGAATCTCCATGCTTGACCTTGAGGTAGAGTGCTTGCATTAATGTCAGCCTCAAAGTTGTATAAACTCAACATAAGGAGGACCCAGTGCTCACAAGCCTAGATCTATATAAAAAATAAAGAAGAAATTAGTAAATAAGTGAAAGAACAAGAATAAAACAGGAAAGAGGGAGAATGCTCAAAGAAGATGTGATTTTATACCTTAATAACGTGCTTGTATCTGACCTTTAGGTGCACTCCCCAGATGCATAGGTCCATCCTTTAATACAGATACGACAGGATAGCAGCTCCTAGTTAAACTGCTTCATCGTATCTAGATCTTGAAGAGGTGGTAGCAATGCTTAATTTGCGTCATTACCATGGTTAGTAAATAAAGTAGTCGACGGTCGATAGAAAAGGTGGGCTCGTGCTACCATGTCCATGTCCAGCTCTATCCTGTGATCCTAGGGCATATCCTGATAGTGGGAGAAGATGGTCTCATAGCATACCCTCTTGTTAGAGATGGTGGACTCCAAGCCAATAGCTGCTTAAAGGATCGCCTACTCGCCTAGATGGTCCAATGTCCTCATTTAGTTGTCAAAAATAAGTGGCCACCCTTTGAAAGGAGGCCCAATAATGGCAGCAAAATCAACTGGCGTGATCATCATCTCACCAAGCGATAGATAGAAAGTATGAGCAGTATCCATCCACTGCTCCATAAGTGCCAGAATACTAGAAGGTAGAGTTTGTCACTGCACCCGGGGAAGAGTGTCAACAAAATGGCCAAAGCCCACCTCTCGATTATGGTCCTGGACTCACATAGGCAGCTAGTTGAACCACTCACCAACTGCATAGGCGTTGCCACGAATTTCTCGCGCTTCTCACTCTTTTGCAAAATAACCACTGTAAGTACACTAATAAAGTGAAAAGGAACATGTATTTTATGTTTTAATGCAGGTAAGCAAGAAAAATGACAAAAATTAAGTGTTTCACAACTACTGTGGCGAAGCCACTGAGTAGTGATGCAAGGCACTACTCAAGTGGTGTACGCCACTAGTGCTGTGGAGCACGCCACAATGTTGCAGCACATCTAAATAAGTGAAGAAGTTGTGCACATCACAGCGACCTGCCATGACCCAAGAACACCCATAATGTAGAAAAAGTGAGTTCGCATGTTTTTTATTTCTAACTTAATGTTTGCATGTTTCTAGTCTTCATAATGCAGAAAAAGTAAGAAAAAGAGTTTTGAAGTACCTCGAATGTGCCCCAAGAAAGGTGGCCAGGAAAATCATGTAATATGCTGATCGTAGTCCCCGCGTCAGGAATAAACTCCCACAGTTTCATTCCATGGCTCACAGGTTGAGTCATAAGATCAATCACCGAGTCGCCTGAAAGCAAATCCATAACATACTCAATAGCTATGAGTCTCGATTGAGAGAAAGCGAAATAAGAGAAGGAGAGTTTTTGAAAAGAAAGTTGATAAGTTAAGTTGAAAGCGACAAATGATATTACTTTTACCACTTTATAAAGCCTAATGGGACTATGGGCTCGACTATAGCCCTAGAGCCCATTTCGGCCCGAAGGTCCATTTGCTATGATAAGCTCTCTTGCTTGGACGGCAACCCATCAATAGCTCATCGCCCAAGCAGGGGCAACACACCGCTGGCCATAAGTAAGTTTTCTTATTTTGCGTGCCACAGCACAACTTTTAATATATTCACACAGAAAACACATAAAAAAGAGAAACTCACACAAACACATGTGACTTCATATAAAAAAAGAGAAACTCACACAAAACCACGTAAATTCACACAAATTCATGCGTTTTTATGCAAAATCATGTTTCACACGAGCACACTTTTTCAGGCCTAATCATGGAACTTCTTACCCTAAACATCGGCCACAGGCGTATCTTTCCTATCAAAAAATTTATTTTTGCAGGTACCTCCCAAAGTGGAGCATCCCGAGCTAAAGTCCCTTGAGCCAACTAAGCCATCCTAAATGGTGCGCATAAGCCCTCCCAAGTGACGCACCCAATCCGTCCCAAGTAGCCTATCTAGGCCATTCCAAGTGGCGCATCTAAGCCCTTCAAAGAAGGCACCATCCAAAGGACAACCTCCCACAATGGAGCATTTTATTAAAGTTGTCATTTAGCGTAAATGGTCGAAGAAGCCACCAATAACCATTATGACGCATCTCCTCTACCCTTCATATCCATAATGACAACCCCCACAATGGACCATTTCAGAACTAAAGTTCCCCAAGGCACCCAAAGCCCTTCAAGAAGGTACTATCCAAAGGACGACCTCCCACAGTGAAGCATTTTATCAAAGTTGTTGTTTGGCTCAAATAGCCACAGAAGCTATGGACAACCACCATGACACATCTCCTTCGCCCTTCATATCCATAATGACAACATCCCACGATGGAGCATTTCAGAACTAAAGTCCCCGAGGCACCCAAAGCCTTTCAAAAAAGGGACCATCCAAAAGACAACCTCCCACAATGGAGCATTTCAATAAAGTTGCCAACTGGCGCAAATAGCCACAGAAGCCACCAACAATAACCATGGCGCGATTCACCCACCTAACAATCACCAACTGGCAGCCCACATCACTACAGCGTTCAAAATGGTGCACTTCATCCATCCAAGTCATTCAAAGAACGCAAATCAGGTAAGTATTTCTTACTTACGCATCTACTTTACACTTTGATAACATCTTGCTTAAAAAGAAAAATATCATCAAAGTGGGGCAAATTATAGACGCTCAAATTTTACCCTTAAAGGCTCAGTGATGATAAATCATTTTCCACATAAGTTTGAATCGGGATTCTCGATTGTTGTAGCTATTGAACCAATGGTCTGTGGCTAAGAAAATATATGTATTTAACCATTTTTACTTTTTTTGAGCTAATGGCATTTTGCAGTAAAATCAGGCCTGGGAAGCGCATCGGGTTCGTCCGGCGCACCTCTTAACGGACCACCTCATTTTGCATGCCACACAGTTCAATTTGATAAAAATGGGCCGACCCTATTTTGGGGCCCACGGGTAGCATTTTGCAACATCAGCCCTAAAATAGGACCACATACCGGCATTTGCTTATAAATAGTGCATTAGGGAGTGTGCAAAAGGAGTATTATTTTGGAGACTAAGGGAAACTCTTGCCATTTGAAAACTCAACTATAATATCAAAGAAAACTAGTGTTTCTCTTTGATTCAAGTCATGATCTATTGACTACTAATCACAAAAACCCTTAAGGATCCATCGAAAATCCCAAAAACATATCTACTAAACTTCAATCACGGATTGTTGGATCTACAACTCAAACCTCTAGGTCTTTTTATCCATTATCACCTAAAACTTTGAGGAAATCTCCAAAAACGTTGTAACACCCACCGCCGAATCCCGGAGGACCCGACGATGAGCACCACATTCGGTGCCAGAGCACCGTCTTATCTTACTTAATAATTCTAAATCAAGTATTAGAAGTGGCTAAGTTTTCATAAGGAGGCAAGTAATATTTTTTAAAAAATAAAAGCTTAAGGAAATTCCTACAAAAAATTTGCAAGAGTTTCCTTTAAAAATGAAACTTGCCAAACAAATGAAAACCAAAGCACTTACAAATATAATCCTCCAAACCCCAATACTCCAAATCAACACAATAGTTACACAGCACTTTTAAATATCCACATCAAACTATCTTAGGTTCTATCATGTTATATTGCCAACCATTCAAGAATCAACTACTAATAAACATACAGTTTAAGTTCATATAAAATTAATATTTCTTAATTAATCAAGTACTTCACTCATTTACAAGCTTCATATATACAACTTCAATCTCTTACAATATTTTTATACATGCCATGAATACATCCTATCACATATCCTACCCAAAATAAATTTTCCTTCTCTGATGCTATGCCTCCAGTCTTCATATAGCATCCACCGCTCTTAATCTGTGCGTGATAAAAATCGACGCGCTGAGTATAAAACTCAGTGGTGCTAAATAACTTAAAAATACCATAAATGAGGTTGTCTAAGCAACAAACTTAAAATATAACTTCAAATACTTAAATCAAATATAAAAATACCGAAGAGTATTAATCAAAATAAAATATTCCAAAAATCATAAATGAGTTTATTCTTAAGAATAAATTCACAATTTGACAAATATAAGAAAAATTTTATAACTTTAATTATGTTTCCATTTTCTTTTATAACAAAACAGAACTTATTCTTAGTTGAGGACTCATACATATACTAAGAGAAATATAATTAGATTCGATTATGTAGATACATAATTGGCCTATGAAAGCGCCACTAGATGTGGCCTGTGAAAGCACCACAAGAAAACTGGCCTGTGAAAGCGCCATCGGATAATAAGCGTGTCCGCTTATTCAGAAAGGCATCCAGAGCTTAGCATATGATCATAGCACATAATATAATAGAAAGGCATCAAAACCGAGCACGCTCATAACCAGAATGAATTTCATCTCACCATATTTCAACCATGCATACTTGAGCCCAAAACAAATCTTTCATCTTAATTCATAATATTTCTTAATGATCTTCTCATCATAAAACATCTCATAACTTAAATATTTTTATTTCAAATTCACTTAACTTACAACTTACTAAACTTTCTTATTTTCATACTTATGCATCAAAACTTATATTTCCAAAATATATACTTAACTTAAACATATTTTCCTCAACTCTGTTAAACTTACAACTTGTAAAAATTTACCATTTTTCATACTTATACAAATCAAAGCTTATACTTACAAAATAAATATTTAACATAACTTAAGAGGCTTAAAAACCAAGTATAAGAAGTGAAAACAAACCTTACCACCCTAGGGTGGTTCGGCCTCCATATATTCACAAAGGGTGGATGTATTCCTCCTTCAATTAATCTTAGTCTCAAAACCAAGAATACTTATATAAGTCATTAAAACCTTTACTTATACTTATTTGATCATAAAACCCAATTTACAAAATTTAATAGTTATTATTACAAAATTCTTTAACTTACAACTTCATTAAAATGCCAAAGTCATACTTACGAAATTCATAGCGTACTTAATCAAAACATATACTTAATATAGCATAAAGTACTTAAACCAAGCTTTATAAGAAATGAAAATTAAGCCTTACCACCCTAAGGTGGTTCGGCATCTAGAAATGCACAAAGGAAAGGAACTTCCCTCCTTCAAATAAATGTAAACTCAAGCTGAAAACACTAATCAAAACCATTGAAACCTTAACCCTTAGTTATTTAGATATAAAACTCATTTTCTACACAAAATAAACCTTCTTTAAGTCTTATAAAATTCTTAAACATTAAAATACAAGGAAAAGATTTAAACCACCATTTAATTACTTATCAACTAACACATTAGAGTCAAAACTAAGCAAATAAAAGGAACAAATCAATAGGCCTTCACCTTAGTGATTCGGCCAAGCTTAGTGAAGTAGAAGAGGAATGTTTTCCCTTTCAATTAAGCATTCTACCATGCTTATGAATCATTCAAAAACTCATTTAAACAACCGAAATCCAATAATTATCCAAGACATGCAAAATTTTCAAAAATCACATTTAAACTTAAAAATTGAAAACTTAAAGAAATGAAAGAGAAAAAAAGAATAGAGGCACTAACCTTCAAATTGAAAACTTAAAAATTCTCATATGGTGCCTAATACCTTCTCATATCATACCTAGCTCCCAAACCCTATCTCTGGTTTAAAATCGAGTTAGTCAATTTCAAAAAATCAACGAATTCGAGAATTTTTCATAATAACAGTGGCATCTCCAAGTTAAATACTCTTACCAATGTATGAGATCTTTTTATAGTCCATTTTCAAAAGGATTACTAGTTCTGAGAATCAATAAATGAGTTTAAATCAAGAAAACCATTATATTAAATAAAAATAACGAAGCTCATTTTGATTCAATTCTTTCCTTTCAATTTTGGAAAAATCACTCATCCTCCCTCACCATGGTTGCTGCTACACATATTATACGAAATGTATAAAACTATGAAGATGTAATACCCTGAAATTTTTATTTCGAAATATTTCCATTTAAATTTAAATTGTAAATTATTAGCCAATAATATTACGCCACGTAATATTATGGGAATCGAAAATCATTTTGGTTCGCCCGAAAATTTATTGAATAACCGTTAATCGAATAAAATCAGACCAATATTTTTTTTAATTGGACCGAATTAATTTAAATTAGACCCGAATCGAATATCTTTGAAAAACACTGTGCGTCACTATTTTTTTCTCCTCGGCAACTTACCGTGGACGGTTTGTTTTTATTTAATAATTAAAAACTTTATAATATTTTATTATTATTTTAATTATTATTATTTTATTTTATTTTATTTTTAATTATTTTTTTTCCTTTAAATTTCTTCTTCTTCTTCGTTGAGCCACACCTCCTTCTCCATCGACACCAGCCACACCTTCTTCTGCAGGAACGCCAGCAGCGCCACGAGCTCCTCCGTCGGCTCCTCTACGTCGCGCGACCACCTCCTCCGCACCTGCAATGTCGCGCCGCCACCTCCAGC
>CANUEX010118505.1:0-28653 GCA_948099535.1 Jatropha multifida | reverse complement strand
TATTATTATTTATTTTAATTAAATGGTTTCGGTTCAATTTGAACCGATTTGGTCTAACCCAACGATTTCGCCTAATTCCATTTGATTTAAGGGTTTTTCGACTGAATTAGACTATTTAAATTCGGTTTTCGATTCGGTTCGCGGCATAAAATATTATTTTTCGTCAATTCTCATTGGTGAAAATTTACAATTAAATTTTAAATAAAAATTTTTTTAAAAATAAATTAATGGGTTATTTCATATATGTTTTTAATTATTAATTATAAGATAAAAATATAAATATCATGCACATGCAAACGCAAATATAATTTAGCAGTAAAAATCTATACAACTTAGACATTAAATTAAATTTGATTTTCACGTACTTCAATATTATATATATAAAATTTAATATATTGATATAAAAACAAAAAATATATAATGAAAATAATTAACTAAAAAAAATAATCTTTCTTTGATATATTAAATAGTATTACTAATATATTGGCATATTGATTTGTTATTATTGTTGATAGGTGATGACAAATGGTTTGAAAATAATTATATATTTAGAATTATATTTTTTACTTTTCTATCCAAGTTATTTACAATTATATTTTATAAATATATATAAAAATAAAAAAATAAAAAAATTGTATTAAACAGCAACCGATTATAATACAATTGCGACCGATCTCGTTGGTCGCAAATCTGCAACCAAAATCAGTATCCATCACTGTATAAATAGCGATGACACAAATTGCAACAAATTTTAGAAAGTCGCAAATCAGCCGCAGTTTTGTTTTTGCGATCGATTTTATTAGTTTTGTGACCGATATGTTGGTCGCAATATGGCGTATTTTTTGTAGTGTGAGATACACTAAAAAGTTTAGATTATGAACCAGATTTTCATCTCCTTATTATATTGATCATTTTAATAATCTAGAAATGATATTAGTCTCTCAAACTTCTAACTGGAGATAATTATCTTATATGGAATCGTGCTATCACCACAGTTTTTGAAGCCAAAAATAAATTGTGATGGAAGTATCAAGGAGCCTTTTCCAACATCATTTTCTATGCTCTTTGGAATCATTATAATAGTATCATTTTATCTTAGTTGCTCAAATTCTGAATCCAAAGAAATCACTAATAGGGTATTTTTATGAAGAAAGCCTCTAATGTATGGACATGTCTCTATGATCGTTTCTCTCAATAAAATGCAATAAGAGTTTTTAAATCCAACATGCCATATATAACCACGGACAGCAAAATCAATCAAAAAGGAACAAGCCTCCTTATCACTGTAACTATTGTGGAAAGGACGGTCTTTCTAATTCTTGTTGCTGAATGAAGCCTGGGAATGTAAAGTATGATCCAAATTTTCAATTAAATATGCAAGAGCAAGAAGAAAAATACATTTTCAGTTATACAACTCATAAACCTTTTGTAGCTGTAGTAGATCAAGGCACACCTAGCTTGAGTTCACAAAATGGTCTTGCCATTCACTTAGAAACAAATCCAACAAATCCTAGCCTTAATAGAACCACCTTCTATAAATCCCTCTAGCCCACTAGTCAACTTTGCAGGTAAACTTTCATATTTTTCCTCTTATCCAAATGATACTTGGATTGTCGATTTAAGTTGCATTGATCACATTACTGATGTTTGTAAAATTTGGATTGTCGATTTAAGTTGCATTGATCACATTACTGATGTTTGTAAAATTTTTCATAAGTTTGTGACTATCATAGTCCTCCTATTAAAATTTTTAATTGATGTTTGTGATCATTGTAGTCCTCCCATTAAATTACCTAATGGAAACCAAGTTTCAGTTACTCATGTAGGTTCTTGTCAGCTCAACTCTCGCATGCATATGAAAATTGTTCTTTATGTTCCTTCAAGTATAAGCTTATGTCCATTAGCAAAATCACCGAAACACTTAATTGTTTAGTTCATTTTTTTCCTCTTTTTTTTGTGTATTTTAGGACCTAGTGATGAAAAAAGTGATTGGTTTGGCTAAAAAGATGATGGTCTTTATTGCTTTGGTAACAATTGCAATAAATTCTCACCAGTTTCCCTTGCTGCAAACACTTCAACAATAGATATTTGGCATTTGCGTCTTGGACATCCTGGTCAATATGTTTACAAAAAATTATTACCTTAGATCATAATATTTACTTTCCTAATAAATATCCATGTCTTATTTGTCATTTGGCAAAACAAACTCATTTACCATTTCCTGTTAGTTCTATTTCAATGAATTATTGTTTTAAACTTTTTCATATTGATGTTTGGGGATCATATTTAACCTTTTCTTTGAATGGTGCAAGTTTCTTTTTAACTATTATGGATGAATTTTTCTCGTCGGTTTTGGATTTTCTAACTTTAATCTAAGTCTCAAGTTTATCATCATATTGAAAATTTTTTTGCCATGATAAAAATACAATTTAAAGCCACAATTCGACGAGTTCGGAGTGATAATGGTAGTGAATTTTTTAATAATACTGTTAACTCCCTTTTCAATTCATTTAGTGTGGTTTATGAACATAGTTGTACTTATAGACCACAACAAAATGGTATTATAGAGCACAAACATAGATACTTGTTACACTTGGCTTTGGCTCGAGCTCTTCATTCTCAAGTTGGTTTACCTATTAAGTTTTTGGGAGAATGTATTCTGATTGTTACATATCTTCTTAATAGAACACTTATCAAAGCTCTCTCAATTGTAAAATTCCATTTGAATTATTATTTACTAAGACATCAACTTTTCAACATCTTTGTGCAATAGGTTGTTTATGCTTTGAAAGTAATTTTCGTGCCACATGTATATTTGATAAATGAGCTTCACCTAGAATTTTTATTGGCTATCCACTTGGTCAAAAGGGTTATAAAATTTTTTATCTTTACACTCACAATATTTATGTTAGTCATGATGTAATTTTTCATGAACAAACATTTCCATGCATGTCTATGAAGCAAACTAAAGATTCAATTCCTCTTTCATTCCAATAGAAGAAGACAAATTGTGGATCCCTCCATCTTCTCCTCTCCTGGTACTACTTTTTTAACTACAAATTTAATAGACATTGCACCTTATTCAGTTCTAAACCCTTCACCTAATGCACATACCACTACTTTATGTTGCTCCCAACAAGAGATTCGCCCACATTTTAAGTATAAAGTTTATCATTGCTCTCATACTCAAATCTCATCATCTTCTTCACATTCAGGTATGAAATATCCTCTTGAATTTTTTTTTTCTTATCATCATTTACTTCTCATTGTGCATTTCTCATCTCTGCATCTTCTAATATTGAACCTGCAAATTTTACCTAAGTCATTAGGTTTCCTTAGTAGAGACAAGCCATTGATAATAAAATTTGCACTCTGGAAGATAATAACACTTGGTCTATTATTCCTCTTCCTCTTCACAAGAAGTCAGTCAGTTGTAAATGAGTTTCTAAAATCAAAAGGCAACATGATGGTAGTATTAAAAAATATAAGGTACGGCTAGTTGCTAAAGGTTATACCTAGGTTGAAGGGATCGATTCTCATGATACTTCTACTCCCGTAGCAAAATTAGTGACTATGCATGTTCTTTTAATCATTGCTGTAATAAAAAATTAGTCTTTACACCAACTTGATGTTCAAAATACTTTTCTTCATGGAGAGCTAAATGAAGAAGTTCATATATCTTTACTTTCGGAACACCTAAAAAAGCGGGAGCCCTCTCTAGCTTACAAGCTTCATAAGTCTCTTTATATGCCAATGCAAACTCCTCGTAATTGGTTTTCCACATTTTCTCATGTCATTCTTGATTTTGGTCTCTAATAATCACATGGTCATCTCTCTATATTTATTTTATGTTCAGGATCCTCTATTATTTTTCTTCTAATTTATGTAGATGACATTGTAATTATTAGGAATGACCAATCACTCATTCAACAAGTCAAAAAATTTTTTCTTCATCATTTATGTATTAAGATTTTCGGTTCACTAAAATATTTTCTTAGTATTGAAACAACTCACTCTACTAAAGGTATCTATATGAGTTAGCAAAAATATATTTTTAACTTACCCCAGATGCCAATATTACTTGTTCATGTACAGTTGACGCACTTATGGAACTCAACAAAACTTTCAGATTCTGATGAAATTTTGTTAGAAGATGCTTCTGTCTATCGTCGACTAGTTAGTTGGCTTATTTATCTTACCATTACTAGACTTGATATTACTTTCTTTATTAATATTCTCAATCAGTTTATGCATGTGCCTCATAAGCTACACTTAGATGCTGCTCATCGTCTTGTTTAATACCTCGAGACAACTCCTTGTTAAGGTTTTCTTCTATCTTCATCTTGTTCGCTTTTACTCACTGCTTATTGTGACTCTGATTGGACAAGTGGTCCTATGATAAGGCGATCTACCATGGGGTATTGTATAGTTTTTGGCATTAGTCTAATTTCATGGAAAAGCAAAAAGTAAACTACTATCTCTCATTCCATTGTTGAAGCTAAATACCATGCTATGGCAACTACCATCAGCTACATTGTTTAATTGAATAATTTATTAAAAGATTTTTGAATTTCTTTAATGCAACCTACACCTTTATATTGTGATAATTAGGTTGCTTGTCATATTGCTGTTGATCCTATTTTTCATGAGCCGACAAAGCATCTTGAAATTGATTGTCATGTTGTTCAAGAAAAACTTTATTGGCGTGGGTCCCATTAAAGTGGGCACAGCCCCATCGCCCCACGTTTTTTTTTCTTTTCCTTTTCTTTTTTTCTTTGATCGGTGAACTACCTCACCTAATTTTTTTAACGCATTCATTTATTTTTGTTATAAATAGGTGAGAGTGTGTGCAAGTGAGGGTGTGCAAAACGAAAGAAAGACAGGTGCAGAGAGTATTTTAGGAAGGATTTTCTAAAACGGGGGAGTGACAAAATAGTGAAAAATTATTTTTGAGTGTTTTGAAAAACACTGTGAGTGCCACTATTTTATCCCATTTGAATTAATCTCTTTGTAAGCCTACTATTTTTAATAGTGGAAGAAATATTCAGAGTTTGTCCTGTGGATGTAGGTCTAAAAAAATTAAAGATGAACCACGTAAATTTCTGTGTATCATATTTTATTATTCCACTGCTATGATTATTCTCTTAATTTTATTGCGGGACCTAACAAGCGATATCAGAGCTCAATTTTGGCAAATTCAAGTATTGTAGTCAAGAATCTTTTCAAGTATACACTGTGGTTGCAGCCTAGTTTGACCTTCCACATCAGAAAGGAATTTTTCTTGAACTACTACTTGATTTAAAGTCCAGCTAGTCAGAAATCGATATCGGATCCGTGGATCTATTTCAAAAATAAATATACCACAATGAAGAGAAAATTACAACAAATCTTTCAGCGCAGTCCGCTTGGAAAGCAGTTGTAGAAACAATAAAGTGATGAATAATAAAATAGCAACTCAAAGTTTATGGTGAATAGTTACTATTGAAGTTACTATTGCATGGTCCATCACTATTATGCCTAGTACTATTCACTATTACTATTCACGTATATTGTTACTATCACTATTCACATGTACTATTACTATTTACGTATATGGTTACTATTCATCAAATCCCAAAAATAAATTATGGATGACAAATTGACGTACAATATGATTAAACTCACTTCATTAAATTATCCAATATGGAAGATGTTAATGGAAGACCTTCTATATTACAAAGATCTGTTTGAGATTATTAAAATGAAGGGAGTAAAGCCAACAGAAAACCCTGATAATGAATGGAAGAAAATTGATAGAAAGGCTGTCGGAATAATGAGATAGTGGATTAACATGAGTGTTATTCACCATGTTGCTCAGGAAACGGAAGCCTATTCATTATAGACAAAGCTCGAGAACCTATATGAACGGAAGAATGCACAAAACAAAGCCTTTATGATAAGAAGGCTTGTCAATTTGAAGTACAGAGAAGGAATAAATGATTTTGAACACTTGAATAAATTTCAAAAAATTTTGAATCAGATGGCTGCTGTGAATTTAATGATAGATGATAAGGTGAAAGCATTTTTTCTATTGAGTTTCTTACCAGATAGCTGGAAGACTTTAGTTGTATCGCTCAGTAACCCAGCTCTTGAAGGGAAACTAACCTCAAATACAATTAAGGACAACATTTTAAATAAAGAAGTTAGGAGTAAGAAACAAGGATCGAGTAGCCATTCAGAAGCATTTATTGCAGTCATAGAAAAAAGAGGGAGGAATAAAACTAAATATCCTCAAAATCCAGATAGGAGTGATAAGTTAAGGGGGAGATCCAAGTCAAGAAAGGGTATTACGTGCTACCATTGTGGCAAGCCTGGTCACATGCAAAGATATTACAGGAAATGGAAGAAGGAACAGGTAAAGGAGAAGGGACAAACGACTTGGTCATTTGAGTGAGAAGGGACTTAAGACTCTCACCAAAAAGAAGATCTTACCCTCGACAGGTACACCACTGAAGACCTACACTGATTGTTTGTCTAGCAAACAACATAGAGTTTCATTTTAGAGATCCCTTTCTCTGGCTAGAAAATTCGATATTTTAGATTTAGTACATATCGATGTTTGCTCTATGATTCATAAGTATGTTGGTGGCTGCACATATTATGTTACTTTTATTGATGATCATTCTAGAAAGGTGTGGGCTTTTCCTATAAAATCAAAAGATCAAGTGCTAGATATATTCAAATATTTTCATACCAGCACCGAAGGAGAAATGGAAAGAAAGTTGAAGTGTGTCAGATCTGACAATAGTGGTGAGTATAGAGGACCATTTGAAAAATATTGCAAGGAACATAACAAAGTTCCTAAAACTCCATAATAAAATGGGATTGTTAAGAGAATGAACAAAACCATTTGTGAAAGGATTTGATGTATGCTCTCTCATGTTAAACTTCCTAAAAGTTTTTGGGGTGAAGTAATGAGAACTACAATTTACTTAATTAACCTTTCTCCTTCGGCTTCTCTTAATGAAGATGTACCAGAAAAGAGATGGACAAGGAAAGATGTTTCGTATGATCACCTTAGGGTGTTTGGATGCAGGGCCTCTGTTCATATTCCCAAAGATGAACGATCCAAGCTTGATTCAAAGTCAAAGCAGTGTATCTTCATGGGTTATGGATACAAAGAGTTTGGGTATAGGTTGTGGGATCCAGTTGAAAAGAAGATTATAAAAAGCATATATGTAGTGTTCCTAGAAGACTAGACCATTGAAGAGTTTGAGAAAAATGAGAAGCCAAAGTCTATAATGAGTTTCCTATTGATCTTAATGAAGAACCTCCGATAGCATCACAAGGAGACAGAGGAGATGAGCAAGAAATGATGGTGAACCTGTACAGAATGACGCAGAGCCAGCCGTTACATAACAACCACCTCAGTTGAGAAGATCTACAAGAGGCAGAATATCTTTCTAGAGATACTCTTTCGATGAGTATGTGTTGTCGACTGACGGGGGAGAACCAGAAGACTATGAAGAGGCCATAAAAACTAATCACAAGGAAGAGTGGTTGAAAGCCATGCAAGATGAGATAAAATCCTTGCATGAGAATCATACATATGAATTGGTGAAACTGCCTAAGGGCAGAAAGCACTGAAGAATAAATGGGTGTTCAGATTGAAGACTGAATAAAATAACTCACAGCCAAGGTACAAGGCAAGACTAGTTGTGAAGGGATTTATTAGAAGAAGGGAGTTGATTTTGAAGAAATTTTCTCTCTAGTGGTCAAGATGTCTTCTATTCGAGCTGTGTGTGGTTTGGCAGTCAATATGAATTTAGAGATTGAACAACTTGATATGAAGACTGCTTTCCTCCATAGTGACTTAAAGGAGGAAATTTATATAAAGCAACCAGAAGGATTTCAAGTCAAAGGCAAAGGGCACTTGGTGTGCAGATTGAAGAAGAACTTGTATGGCATTAAGTAAGCTCCTAGGAATGGTATAAGAAGTTTGAGTCCTCCATGGTGAACCACGGGTATGACAAAATGATTTCTGATCATTGTGTATTTGTGAAAAAGTTTTCAGATGACAACTTTATTATTCTCTTGTTATATGTGGATGATATGTTAATTATGGGCTAAGATAATAAGAAAATTGATAACTTGAAAAAGGAGCTTGGCAAGTCTTTTGCAATGAAGGATTTAGGACCTGGAAAATAGATTCTCAAAATGAAGATCTCTCGAGGTAGAAAGAATAGAAAGTTATGATTATCTCAAGAGAAGTACATTGAGAAAGTGCTTAACAGGTTTAACATGGGCAATGTGAAACCAATTTGTTCTCCACTTGTAGGCCTTATGTTCCGGTCGATGTCTTTCAAGTGAGAAAGATAAAGAAGAGATGAAGAAAGTACCTTATGCATCTGTGATTGGTAGCTTGATGTATGCTATGGTATGCACAAGGACTAATATTGCTCATACTATTGGTGTCGTTAGTCACTTTCTCTCAAATCCGGGTAAAGAACACTGGAATGAAGTGAAATGGATTCTCAAATATCTTAAAGGCACTCCTAAAGTATGTTTTTGCTTTGGTGATGGTAAACCTATGTTGGATGGATACACAGATATAGATATGGTTAGTGATGTGGATTCTAAAAAATCCACTTCTGGATACTTGATGACTTTTGTAGGAGCATCAGTGTCTTGGCAATCAAAGTTATAGAAATGTGTTGCATTATCTTCCACTGAGGCTGAGTATATTGCTATTACAGAAGCCGGCAAGGAACTCCTGTGGATGAAATTTCTATAGGAATTAGGCCTTGAACAAGAGAAGTATGTATTATTCTGTGACAGTCAGAGTGCTATTCATCTTAATAAGAACTCAACTTTTCATTACAGGTCAAAGCACATTGATGTAAGGTATCACTGGATTTGAGATGTACTGGAGATGAAATCATTTCAATTTGAGAAAATACACACTGACAATAATGGCTCTGATATGATGACTAAAGCCTTACCTACGAAGAAGCTTGTTACTTGCAGAAAGATAGCGAGCACGACAAACCTGTCCACTTAAATGTCAGGGAGAGATTTGTTGGCGTGGGTCCTATTAAAGTGGGCACAACCCCACCCCCCCATGTTTTTTTTCTTCTTTTCCTTTTCTTTTTTCTTTGGTCGGTGAACTACCTTGCCTTATTTTTTTTAACACATTCATTTATTTTTGTTAAAAATATATGAGAATGTGTGCAAGTGAGGATTTGCAAAACGAAAGAAAGAGAAGGTGCAGAGATTGTCTTAGGAAGGGTTTTCTAAAACAGGGGAGTGACAAAATAATGAGAAAATTATTTTTGAGTATTTTAGAAAATACTGTGAGTGCCACTATTTTATCCCATTTGTATTAATCCTTTTGTAAGCTTACTATTTTTAATAGTGAAAGAAATATTTGGAGTTTGTCCCGTGGACATAGCCCTAAAACAATTAAGGGTGAATCATATAAATTTCTGTGTGTCATATTTTATTATTCCGCTACTGTGATTATTCTCTTAACTTTATTGCGGGACCTAACAAACTTCAAGCTAATGTTTTTCCTCTCTTACCAAATTCTTCTGCCAATCAGCCAGCTAATCTTTTGACAAAGGCTCTCAGCAAGGACATATTTCTTTTTTTACATCCTAAGCTGGGTATTTATAACTTACATATTCCAACTTGAGGAGGAGTATTAGAGCCTAAAACTATGTCTTGTATTAATTGTGTATGTTGTTTCCTTTATGTTGTAGTTAATTTTCCATATTGGTTAGTATTCACCATAATTGATAGTTGTTCACTATATTGGTGATTGATATATTAGTTAGGATTCACCATAATTGATAAATGATTTTCCATATTAATTAGGTTTTCTTACCTTTTATAATTGATATTATTTCCCTTTTTAGTTTAGGTTCATCTTTGTGTATATACTAATACTGTAATAAGAACAATATAACGTTATACTCCTTTCATTCAAACTATATTACACACCTTACTCCTCTAGATTTAGCGACTGAAAAGTCACATGTGTTTCAGTCGCATTCATTACAAGAGAGTAAAGAAAATCTTAAGCATCCAACGTGCCCCTCATCCCATGTCTCTCAATGTCTTTTTCTCTTAATCTCACATATGTTTTTCCTTTTATTATCAAATCTCTCAAATCTTTTTTATTATAACTACGTCCCCTTCTCTTTTAGGAAAAAAATTCGCCTAACAATAGAGAGGTTTAAACATTGGATAATGAGAGAAGTTTAATGACCTTTCAACCATCTTACCCTTTTTCCTTTGCATAATTTCATTTAATTAAACTTTATACCTCTCTACTTTTAAATTCTAGCTTCATTCATGTATGCAAAGCACATTACAAAAGAACTTATAGGAATTAAAATATCTCTAAGTCTTTTTTTCTCTTTGAAATTCTAAAATTAAATTTTAGGTTAGTGTTAAGCGACCCCATTTATAGACGTGTAAAAAAAAAGGCATATATAGACACCTATTAGTCAATAATCATACACAAATAACTCAAGTAACTTAAATAATACTCTTGCATTTAATGTAAGCTAACCTTACACCATTTAACCATTTACAGTGTAAAAAAGATCATTACTGATTTAAATTAAAAGTGATAATAATATAGGCATTAAAAAATACTTTCCCAGATATTAATAGGCTACAGTATTGATGAATTTCCAATACCACAATTAATTTAAATTAATTTTTTTGTAGAATAAAATTAAAATAATAATATTAATAATAAAAAAAAAATAAAGCTCGATTTGGCTTCTAAACTTATTTAGCACGATAAAAAATATTAGATTTGACCTTTTGGACCAATTTAACACTTGAATTTATATAAAATAATTAAAATAATCCAATTTTACTTTTTAAGTCAATTTAATTCTGAATAAAATATTAGTTCTTATAATATAATAAAACTTCATTTCTTAAAATGATTAAAATGTCATATTTCACTTTTTTTACTTGTATAAAACATCATTTCTTATAATACAATAAATTTATAAATATATATTATAATTTTAATTTATTCAATATGAAAATAATTTCATAAATAATAATTCAATAATAGAGGTTAATTTAAAAATATTCAAATTAATATATATTTATAAATTTAAAACCATCAATTAAAATAAATAGCTTTCATTTTTTTATATTTTATAATTAATTATTTTTTAATAAATTAGTCAGTTCGATCCTAATTATAGTTTTAATAAATATTTATATAATGATTTTTAAATTGTAAATACAATGAAGAATCATAAATTAAATTGACTCAAAATCTCAAATATAATTTTTCTTAATTAGTTTAAATAAATTAAGGAGTTAAATTAACAAAAATTAAAATTGAATTTTTCTTTAATAATTTATATAAATTTAAAAATTAAATTGACAAAAAAATTAAATTTAATTTTTTTAACCATGCTAGAAGAGCTGTGAACCAAACTGAGCTTATTTCCAACAAAGAAAAAGGCACTGCATGTCGAGCACGTGGAGGAAGATACTATAATTTGGGAACTTCACTGTTTTGCTTTACTCTCTTCTTTCCACTCTAATACAAATTGAACTTCCCCTATTTTGTTTATTTGCTTGATAATTGCTTCAGTCTCTAATGGGTGTTTTGGATTTCATTTATGCGACAGCCGATTCGGTCAGTCAAAATAGCAAAAAACATGTCTATAATTTCTCTTCCACCTCCTACTCTTACGGATGTGCTGCGGCCGGCCAGATCGGTAACGCCGTGAAAAATCTAAAACAGCAGTTGCAGAAAGAGGATACCCGTCGATTTGCGACCGATATTGCCAAGAATGCCACCTTTTGGGCCTGCCGTTATGGTCTTAAAACTGTCTTACCTGGTACGTTTTATTTTTATATTTAATTATAGTAGATTTGATGTGTGCATGTATGTGATTTTGGTGATTTGTAAGGTGCAGGGGAGCTTGTGAATACTATTGTGCCGCCATCTTTTTCTGCTAAAAACAAATTGAAGAATTCTGAAAACAAAAAATTAATGGAATTAGAATCTGAATTAAAAGATCATAAACAGGAGGTCAAAAAATTGCGAGCTGTGATAGAGAAAATGGAGAAAGAAGTCAGGAGTCTACAAAAAGATCAAAATCACAAAATAGAGAGAGAAAGAAAAGTTCAAAATCACAAAATGGAGAAAGAACTCCTTCACTGCTTTCTAGCTCATTCTCTCCGCTCAGGTAACTTCTTCTTCTTCTTCTTCTTCTTTACCTTTTTTTTTTTCAAAAATTACTAATTTCTGGAGTTTTGCCACTTATTATTAATTAAATTATATATCAATTTTATTTAAATAATTGTCAAATAAAAAGTGAAATATCATTAAATGTAATATATTATTACGACAATTTCGTGTTGATACTTGTGTTGTTGTTTACTTTTGGTATTATTAAATTAAAATATAAAAAATGATTTTGAACATATATCTTATGATTTAGAAAATTATTTGATAATATAACATTTGAATTAACTTTTAAAAGTTATAGTATCGTTTTATAAAAAGTTAACTCATATAATATTTAACGTTTAGCATTTCATGAAAAGATAGTCAATCAGATAACAGTTAAGCACTATTAAAAATAATTAATCTCTATCAAAATAACTAATTTTATCAAATAAACTTTTAATATGAATACTTGTGAGAATTAATTTTTAATTTAAAGCAATGTTCTTTAAAAATTTTCAATCAAAACAAGGCTAAAGCCTTTGTGAAAAAGCTTTTGCTAATTGATGTTAATAGAGTTTATACTTTAATCCTACCTTTGTAATAATATAGCTATTATTTCTTATAATTGAAACTGAGATATCGTATTTAATAAATTATTTATGGTATATTTATAATTTTTCTGATTGAAGTTATCCATAACCAAGTTGATTTTATGTACAAAAAAAAGAAAATACGATGACGTGCAAACAAAATAACGGACGATGCTGATGGTGTACAGTGAAACTGATTTTCATTGATTTCATGCTAATTTTTTTTATATCTAAAACACCCATTTATTTTTTTAATTAATTAATAGATATAAAGATAACAATAATTATTATTTTTGAATTATTTCTCTAATCTGTATTTACATATTTTCTTTATTTCAGTATGAAAAATAATAATAATAATTTAATATTAATAATTATTTTAGAAATATATAGACATCCATAAATATTTGTATGGACTTTGAATTACATGTGTGAAATAGTTTTAGGAGGTAGCGTTAGGGGTGACCATATTGCGGTTTTTAGAATTGGAACTGCCGGGAACCAGAACCGGAATTGGGGGTTTGCGGTTAGGTTCTGGTTTCAACTTTTGAAGAATCGTAAACCGGTGGTTTCAAGAACCAACTGAAACTGGCTGGAACCGACAGTTCTAACGGTTCGAACCAGTGGTTCCACTTGGTTCCAACAATTATTTTTTTATTTTTTTAAATATTTTTGTGAAATCTTCAAATTAACCATTCCAACAACTATATAACAACTAATTTTAAAGGTATTTATGGAAATTTGATTTTTCAAATTTACTATAAGTACCCCTTTTTATTTAAAAACATAAATTAAATTCAAGCCTTTCTAAAACAAAAGAAATTAAATTTAATCCCTTTTCCTGAAAAAAAAAGTTCAAGCCTTTTTTTAAATAAATTAAGTCTTTTTATTAATTTTTTCTTAAATTTTTTTTGTAAAATTTATTTTATAAGTATTTAAATTTTCAAAAAAAAATATTTCCTAATTTTTTATTTTATAATTATGGGATTCATTGGAAAATCAATCGGAGAACCGACTGGAACTGTCGATTTCAAATTATTTAAGAACCGAAATCGAAATCATAATCGCTTGGTTCCAAACTATAACTGGAGCCGGCGGTTCTAGAACCGTAGCCACCCCTACAAAGTGCTCCCTCCTGAGCGTTTAAAGGAATTTCATTTTCATGCTCGGGGCTCGAACTTGAGACCTCTAGTTAAAGGAGAAGGAATTTTTCTCATCTCATCTCACCTCTTGGAAGTTATTAACTGCTTTATTATTGGTGTGGTGTTTCGGAAAAATTTATATTTATGAATAATTTTTTTTATTAAATTTTACATTATAGATTCTGAGTTTGTGGGAAAACCAAGTTCGTTATAATGTTGGTTTGTGTAATTATTGGACTCTCACTATACATAATTAATTTGTATAGGTTCATTGGACTAAATATATTCTTCCTTTCTTACAATTATATCCCAAACTTTATTATTCTGTTTAATTGTATCTTTGATCCACTCTTGTCTGAAAATAAAATTTATATTTATTGATATGTTCAGAAATTCAAATGTGAGTTCACTGGAGAGTGAACTAGTGATAAAATTAAAACAAATTCAAACTTCATAAATTCAAAAGCGCTCCTTGTAAATTATTTTGCCAGGTTTTAACCGATGTACTCCTCAGTGTAATTTCGATAACAGGATTTGCAAGTTTAGTTACCTAAATTGCTAGGTTTAAGGGCCGTTTCTAGTTCATTTGGCCTACGAGTTTTCCCTTTAAACCCTCCCCTATTTCTAAACGTCCCTACTTTTTGTAAAACCTACCCTACATTTCCCACTTTCTATAGTTCCAAAAATGTTCATTTATACACTCTTTACACAGTTAACCATGGAAATTTTTCTATTTCAAACGAGGCAATTGGTGTAGTTATCTTTCCAGGTACCAATCTGTAAAAGCTTAAGTTTTGGCCTTGTTTTCCAACATTCAGTAAGTCCAATATCTCTGCTCTTCTTCCTTGCTACACTGTGTTACTTACAGTTGAATCAGGTTAAACTTAATTAGATTAAAATAAATTGAATTAGTTATTAATAAATTAGTTTAACTTCCCATTTGAAAGCTTACCTTATGGTTGAATTAGTTGTTAAATTAGTTCTCTTGTCACACTAACAAGATTAATTATTTGTTGATTGAATTATATTAAGTTTGGTTTTCGATTTGCCATTGCGGTTTAGTTTCATAGGAACTTGAGTAGGAGTTATGATTAAACCTTCACATAATTATGGTTTTGGTTGGTCCTAATTTAGGTTTGGTCGGAGGTTGAGTTGGGACATGTGCTTGGGAAGCACTAGTTCCATATCAAGTTTTTAATCTTTGGTTAACCTAAGGTTAGGTTGGGGAAGCTTGGAACTTTTCTCAACTGAGTTTGAAGGTTTGTTTGGTTTATATTTGTGTTAGATGTTCCTAAAACCTCTTCATCTGGGCATGGAGTTTGATGAGCCACAGTTTGATATTCAGTTCGTGATCAAACCTATGGTTAGTATATTAATATCATAGTATAAATTACTTCTATGCATTTTGCCATGCTCATGCATCTTTGGAAATGATTACGCATGTGCATATAAATATCATATATGCACATTTATTAGAATTTTGAAATATGTTCAATTTGTATGTAGAATGCATCCTTAAATATTGATGTTTAAGGTTGATATGATTTTTTAGAAGGATGTACTCAAATGAGAGATTAAAGGCTAGAGATTAGCCAAATCTTGTTCTTCAAGGAAACCAAGAAGTCAGTATTTAAGAATGAAATTGAGCTGTTTTGAAGACAAATTTATGCAAATTCATCAAAAGTGTAATGCTTCCTAATGTATGTCATTAAATTAATTAGCAAAAATGCATGAATTTTTGAAAATTTACGGGGATAGTTAAAAAAGAATGATGCAAGGAATTGTAGTGGACTTGATGGCAAATGATCTATGAGATGCTCTTCTGAGAGATTGTTTCAGATAAGAGTTCAAAACATACCTCCACACTTATTTTGTTGTCCTCAATGTTGACATGAATCCTAGTATAATTCTCAAAATTCAAATAAAATTCAAGCACGTAGGTATCATCTAAATCACTAGCATCATACAATGAAACCATACTAAATTGAAAAAGATTCAAATAAAATGGAAAAATTAGGAATAATAAAAGTGCAAAGGATTAATAAATTAAAATGATGATCTGAGATGGTAAATAGTTAGCAATTTAAAACATTAAAAATGAAGACACAATTAATAAAGTTACATGAAAACACAATTAAAATAAGAAGATACAAACACATATAAACATATCCTAGAACTCTAATTTTAGAAGGATTGTGAGGAATCTATATCGGGGAGGAGTCGGTGAATGGTGTGGGTCAATTAGTCTAGGTTCTCCTTGAGGCGGTCCAGTCGCTCAAGAACTCAAGCTTGAAACACTACAAGAAAACTAGAATCTATCGACAAAAGGTTTTTGTCGGTATTTAGTGATAAATTGCCGATAAAATTTAATTTTAAAATAAAAAAATATTGTCTAATATTAGTGTCAAATTATCATAAAAAATTACTGACAATATTGAATTTTGTCGCTAATAAGGGCATTTAATATTGGCGCCTAATTCTCCAACAAAATTTAGCGACAAATGTGGATTTTGCTGATAATAATCACGTTATTGATACGCACATATTTTAAAAATTTATCATCAAATTTGCGACAAATTTGCGATAAATTACCTACAAAATATTGATATATTAGCGCAATTTTAAAAATTTTTAAATTTTAGTTGAAAAAATAAGCGGTAAATGATGAAATTTAGTGACATTATAGACAATATTTTTGTTGCTAATTTATTGGTATTTAGCGACATGATAGCGACAGAAGGATTCAAACCAAACTTAACCATCTTGAGATCTTGATACACCAACTTCTCGAATCACAAGGATGTGACCTCTTTCCCATGACTGTTGCTTTGCCCACTTTAACCCAGTGAAATTCTTTTACTATTTAGGATAGTAGTTTGCATGTTGCTTCTGCTAGTATGCTTGCTAAGTGCTTTTTGTTGAACAATTTAACTTGTGCTTTGTTGTACATGTCTTAGGAAGTCCAACTATAGGCTTGTATATTTCAAGAAGTAATGCAATAATGTCTATTTTATAGTAACTATAAATGTGTCCTTTTTTAAATGTTGAAAGAAAGAAAAAAAGAATTTTTCTGCAAATTTTTTTCAAAAAAAAAAAATGGCATCAGTTCAGGTACGAGTAACCACCTCTTTAATATCCACAATTAAACTCACCTCTGCTTAAATATAATTTTTTGAAATTAAAATTATCTCATGTAACCGTCCACCTCCACCAACCCAAAAGGCCCAACTAATAAACACCCCTTTCCTATCATTTTACTTCCCCAAAACACGACGTAAAAAATAACACCTTCCTTTTTCCATAATGCATTACCATCCCAGTCACTCCCAACTCCGAAAATAGCTAATGTAAAGCTCGCTAATGTCGACAGAAACTAGCTTACCACTCGTCGAACTTGATCACATGGTCCTCCTTCACAACCCTCTTCACCACCTCAAGACCCATTCAGCTCAAAAAAGCGGGAGCATGGCGCTAACTCCTGCGCTTCCCATGAGGAGAAGAAGCAAGCCAAAAAATTCAAATGCAATTGCGACGACAAAAGCAATTTTATGATAAATTGCATCGTTGAACCTTTGTTGCCACTAGATACCCTGATTTTAAAGCTTTAGAACCAATTTCATTACACCCTCCCTTATATTATGAAATATGGGATGAGAATCTTTTGTTGCAAAAAACATTTCCACCTCGCACAAAGGGCTAGCTCACCTTGGAATTCTTAGCTCTCTTTGAAAAATAAAGATTCAGGGGCTTCAGTGTGTTAACATTTTCACTCCTACGACATGAGATAGAATTGAGCCTTGACGCTGTTAACCACCACTTAGGATTTTCTGATTGTCAAGATCGGTTTAAATTTGTTAAACTAGAATTTCTTACTGATGATGCATGGACTGAACTCTCCTATTGAGCCTATAATTTCCAAGATCGACAAGCCAAGTCCAATGAAATAAATAGTATTATGTTGCAAATTGTTCATAGGTTTTTGGCAAATACTATTTTTGCAAGGGGGAAGCCAAAGCCATGTTTCTCACCAAGAGTTCCTTTTTTGGTTAGCCTTTCATCACAATCCAAACTCTACTTTGCCTCTTGGATAGTTGACCACATGTTCCACATCCCTTTTGACAAAAGGGAGTAATTGCTTTTGGGGTTCTTGTTATCACTTTGGCTGTCAATTTAAATATTCTTAGCCTCACGGACCCACCTTATGAGCAACTGCCATCAGCCATCAATATGAACCGCAAAACTTTAACCTACATGGGCATCCTTAAGAAATACAGGGACGCATATGTTTTCGTCAATCGATTTGGGCAAGAGCTGTTAGTATTGATAAGTGGAAAATCCCATTACAAAGCCTTACGGTAGACCCTATTGAACCTACTCCAAATGACCAATCAGACAATCCTGATATGTTAGCTGCACTTTAAAATTTTAAGCACAAGTCCTTGAATGACTGGACCGTCTCGAGGAGAGCATGCACCAATTGACCTGCACCCTTCATTGCCTCCTCCCAGATTGAGAATCCTCACAATCCTTTTGAGATTGAAGTCCTACAATATGCTTATATGTGTTTGTGTTTTTTCGTTTTAGTTGTGTTTTATGGAACTTTTATAATTGTGTCTTCATTTCCCTTAATGTTTAATATTTTAAATTGTTAACTATTCATCATCTCAGATTGTCATTTTAATTTACTGATCCTGTGCACTTTTATCATTCCTAATTCGATTTTATTTGAATCATTTTCAATTTAGTTTAATGGTTTGATTACATGCCTGAATTCCTTCCAATATATGGTGCTTGTGATTTAGATGATGCTTACTCCGATAGCTACATGAATTTTGTTTGAATTTTGAGAATTATAGCAAGATTCATGTCAACATTGAGGATAATGTTGATAATAAGTGTGGAGGATATATTTTGAGCTCACTAATTTATGTTGTCCTTATTTGAAATGATCTCTCAGAAAAGCATCTCATAAATCATTTGGCATCAAGTCCTCTGCAGTTATTCCTGGAATCATTTTTTTTAACTGTTCCAGTAAGTTTTTAAAAAATTCATGCATTTCTGCTAGTTAATTTGATGATATACGTTAGGAAGCAGAAAACTTTTGATGAGTTTGCATAAATTTGTTTTCAAAACAACTCAATTTTGTTCTTAAATATTGAATTGTTGGTTTCCTCTAAGAATGGGATTTGGTATAGGCAAACGGAAATGGTCTTTACAAATGATATTATTCAATCGACATATTCTCCAACCCGCAACTGGTCTAATAGCCTGGAGTTTCACTATTCACTCCTCTTACAACTGTGTAATCCCTCCTTTTTTTGCAACTACATAAATAGGACTAATCCAAGTACTATATGATATTGGATATGCATCTAGCACATGCATATGATTCTTGCATCTAGCAGTTTCATTGACAAATTTTATCATGGTTGACCTATTGATGTAATTAATTGTTTTTTGGTATGGCAATATAAACATGTTAAACCTAGTTGAATGCGCACTCTTGTTCACCATTTTTTCCAGGTCCTTAGTTAGCATGAGTACATGCTGAATTTGGTCTAGTGATGATGGCACATTCCTTTCTTAATGGCATTCTCTGTCTTAATGTTATTCTTAGATAATTGTAACCCTTGCAGAATGCTTTGTATATGTACTAAGTAATTATGTGGATCATGCTTTGTGTATTTGAGGGTTGATTGTCTTTCCCACCCTCTATCCTATTTATGTGTAGGAGCAGGACACACTGACTTGGAGTTGGCTTAATTCCTCCTTTTGACATGCATGTTATTGGTGAGGCTACACTTCCCATCGGTTTATTTTGAGGTTTATCCTTTGTTTATATATGGATTATGAATTGAACCTAATGTTTCGGAGGATTTATGGTGGCCTCAAGTTGGATTGTAATAATTATAATTATAATTATAAAATTAATAAGGGGTTAATTAGGGCTAATAATGAATTGAGCCAAGTCGAATTCTGAGTTGTTCAGGTTTGGTTTGTGAAATTCTAATGCAAGCTCAAGTTCAGCACATTTAGAAAATACATAGATCGAGCTCGATTCGAGATTCAAGCTTGGTTCATTTGAAGCTTGCTAATTACTTAAATGAGTTGAGCTCGAGTTTGGCTCATTTAGTAGCTCATGTACATTAGCTTGAATTCGAGCTCAACAAAAGGTCGGAGTTTGAGCTCATTAATTTATAATCAATAACTTAGTCATTATTTTAAATGCTTGCCAATGCAATAATTTTTTGCATAAAATAAAAGTATTCTCAAGTTTAAAAAAAATATAAATCTATGCGAAATAGAACATTACGATAATACGTGTCAAATAAAATTAATTAAGTTCTTATTTTTTTTATAATCTTAAAATGCTAATTGGACTTTACCATTAAATCTCTACTTCCTCTCCATAAAAAAGAAGTCGAGAAAGTAGCTAACATTTTTCCATCTATAAAAATAAAATAAGAGCAAATCAATATATAATTACAGAAGGCAATCAATTAATTTTTAATCATAGTAAATGATGAATTTTTATCAATTAATTACATGAATTTTTATCAAATCAACATTATTTCTTTGATGCATAAAATTAAAATTACACCTAAAAATGGATTTTTATCAAATCAACATTATTTCTTTGATGCATAAAATTAAAATTACACCTAAAAATGGATTTGCAAACCATATTATTATGGTAGTATAATCTCTTGAGTATACTCTTTGTCCTGCATTAGTAACACAATTAAAAATTAATTAATTCATATTGTGAAACTAATGATTCATATTGTATATTGAAATATAATGGTTAGCGTACTTCCTCTTTTTTTTGCTCTTTATTTTATAGAAAGCTCACAACCAATCCGACACATAAGTTAAAACCTAAACAATATTTGCTGCCAAAGATGCTCTATATGGATCAACAACTCTTCTTACAGCACTGAAAGCTAATTCACTAGGTACAGTTATGATGGGTATTGAAAGTATGTCACATGCCTCCTTTTCTAAAATTCTAAATTTCATGTTAACACTACTCTAATGCATCAAAAGTTTCATCATCTTCACAAACATGAACTCCTTCCAAGTACACATCTAATTCAGACTTCACGTGGTCTATAACTATATCAATAGTTTTAGTTTGACTATATAAATCTTTTTTATCTCCCACTAACCTTTCTTTTCCCACCATTGGAACTAGATCCTATTCTTTGATTTCACTATCAGTAACTTGGTCACTCACAATATTTTTTTCTTTATATGCTTCAATATACTTATTGTAAAACATATTTAAGTCTCTCAAAGTGTAACCTTATGCTCAGTAGTATCATACTCAGAATATTTCTCTACAAATATCCACTCAATCGCTTTCACTTTAGCTCTTGGATCCAATACAATTGCTATAGATATCAATAAATTAAAATTACCTTAGTATTTATCAAATTTATCATTCATCTTATCAATCACAGATTTCATATAAATATTTCCATTTGCATGTGTTTCATTCAACAAGTTCTTAATATTGTAAAGTTCAAGAAGAAATAAATTTGAAGTTGGACATTCAGTACCTGAAATAATATTGGTTACCTTATTGAATTCTTGTAGAAAAGAACAAACTTCTTTAACTTTTTTTCTAATCTTCTATACTGGGTAAGTAAATGTAACTTGGATCTCTTTTAGCATATCGAGGGAAGACATCTTTAAATTCTAATGAAGTAGATAACATGAAATATGTTGCATTCCATCTTATTTTACAATCCAAAATAAGCTTCTTTGAAGGCAATTTTAATCGCCTTGCAATTTCACCAAAAATCAAATGACTCTCAGCTTTTGCAATATGTTTCACTTTCACGCACATTATGAACTATATCATTTATCTTAGATAACTCATCTTGTACTAGTAAATTTAAGATGTGCACAATACTTTACATGAAATAATTTACCATTAGGTGCAAGAGAATTTTTGTAAGTAAGATTATCTTTCAACAATCCAATAGCAACATCATTATAGGTGGCATTATCAACAATAATAGTCCATATCTTATCCTCGATTCCTCATTCGACTAAGCATTTGTGTAGTGCATCACAAATAACAATTCTTGTATGAGGTGGTGGGATGTAAACAAAACTCAATATTCGCTTTTGCAATTGCCAATTTGAATTAACAAAGTTATGGGTAACAGCCATGTATGATATATGTTGTCCTCACTTTCATAGATTTGTGGTTACACTAATTACTTTGTCAACATCCTTCAGCAAATCCTTCACTTTCTTCTTCTCAATTTCATAAGCAGCAAAACAATCTTTCTTTGTAGTTGCATGACTAATTTTATGATAATATGAAGTTAAAGTTCTTATCAGTAGGTTAACCATTTCATACTAAGCAAAAGCAAATGGTGACAACTCATGAATGAGAATCATATGTGCAAAAATTTCTCTTATCTTTGTGTGGTCATATTTGAAATTCTTAACAAAAGTCACACTTTCCATATCAGCTAAGTTGTGGCAACACTAAGTTGTATCGGTCCCTTTATTTTTCCTCTCCTTGCCATACAATTATTCATGTGTCTAAGATGTGTTGTGGCATCGGTGCAATTAACTTTAAGCTTAATCTTGCAATGGATGCATCTATCTTTATGGTTTCATCGGGAAGTGCAACTTCTTTGAACTCAGACCAAACTTTAAAAGTTCGCTTTTTCTTCTTTGGAGCAAATAGATTTTCTAATTCCTCATCCGTTGTCAAAGCAACATCTTTGTCTTTGTTTATATTCACTTAATCAACACTTAATAGTATCATCCATGACTGAACTTGTAGATGAATCTTGAGCAGAAAGAAAATTAGTGTAAGGCACTTGTTCATAAGGTGAATTAAAATTGCCTTCAAAAAAGCTTATTTTGAATTGTGGCACAAGATGGACTGCAACATATTTTATGATATTTGCTTCATTGAAATTTAAAGATGTATTCCCTTAATATGCTGAAAGAGATCCAAGTTACATTTACTTGCCCAGTGCAGAAGATTGAAAAAAAAAGTTAAAGAAGTTTGTTCTTTTTTACAAGAATTTAATGAGGTAACCAATATCATTTTAGGTATTGAATATCCAATTTCAAATTTATTTCTTCCTGAACTTTATGATATTAAGAAATTATTGAATGAAGCACATGCAAACGAAAATATTTATATAAAATCCACG
Source organism: Jatropha multifida (assembly GCA_948099535.1). NCBI lineage: Eukaryota > Viridiplantae > Streptophyta > Magnoliopsida > Malpighiales > Euphorbiaceae > Jatropha > Jatropha multifida. The sequence goes on along the minus strand of CANUEX010118505.1, from coordinate 5,537 downwards.
GTTGATAAGATGAATGATAAATTTGATAAATACTGGAGTAATTATAATTTATTGATATCTATAGTAGCTGTATTGGATCCAAGAACTAAAATGAAAGCAATTGAGTGGATATTTGCAGAGATATATTTTGAGTATGATGCTATTAAGCATAAGGTTACAATTCGATAGACTTTAAAAATGCTTTATAATGAGTATGTTGAAGCATAAGAAGGAAAAAAATATTGGGATTGATCAAGTTACTAGTAGTGAAATTCAAAGAGAAAGATTTGGTTCCAATGGTGGGAAAAATGTGGCTCAATGGATAAAAAAAACATTATTTGCCGCCAAAGATTTATTGAGCTAATGTGCAAGAGCTATTAAATAAACCGAACTTGAGCTTGGCTCATTTATGTAATAAGCAAGCTTCAAATGAAACGAGCTCAAATCGAACTCAATTTATGTATTTTCTAAATGAGTTGAACTCAAGCTTCAATATAAAAGCTCAAATCGAGATCGAGCTAGTATTAGAATTTTACGAACCAAACTTGAACAACTTAGAGTTCAGCTGGAGTTGGGTACACTTGAATTGGATTAGTTCAATACATGAGTTCACGTTTACCGTATCTTAATATCAATGTTGGCTGAATTTGTAATTAGAGTGCAATTGTTACAAAGGTTTGAAATTAGAGTGTTTGTGCCGTTAAAGTTCAATTTAGGGTGCCCCAAGTCACAAACTCTGGAGCGTGGGGTATGGTATGGCCTACATCAAAGTAGCTTCAGCTTATTTGCTTATAAAAAACTATAAATGCCAAAAATACTTAAAAGCACGCGAAAACTAAAGAGCAAGTAAACAATGACTTGTACTACATCTTTATTTTTATTACTCTTTTCTCTCTCTCTCTCTCTCTCTCTCTCTCTCTCTCTCTCTCTCTCTCTCTCTCTCGCAATTAAAATTCTGATAGTATTAAATATCATCCATCAATGAAAATTTATGAGTTTACTGAAAGCAAAACCATAGTCAAATTTTACCAAAATAAATCAAATAAACAGTCAGATTTCTCAAAACAAATGTAAGTCTAGATTGTTTCAAATGGGACCATTCTTCCAGTAATAGATTCATAAGCAATGAATTGAATCACTTAAAATGATGAGATCATATGCATAAAAATGTTAAAAGAAGACCAGAAACTCAACTAGCATAACAAAAGATAAATTGCAGTAGCGTTTCCCAGAGAAAGAGAAATCCTTTAAGGTATACTAAAGGTTAAAACAATTCCATAAATCAAAATTCTAGTCTTGATTGACAATGGCTGAGAAAATGTAAAACGCACAGCAAAAGCTCATAACAGCATTTTTAATCACTCTAGCTAGGATAACAAAAGAGTTGATACTAATACAAAACTAAACCATAAAAAAAGAAGTGGGTAGATATGCACACATTAACGAAGCCTCCTGGCTTCTCTTTCAGACTCAAGAAGGGTGAGCACATCACCTTCTCTAACAGGTCCCTTGACATTCCTCATGATGAATCGATTCTGATCATCAAGAAACTTGACTCTGACTTGAGTCACCTGCCCCCTCGATCCTGTCCGACCCATAACTTTCACCACCACGGCGTGCTTGATTTGTGAATCCATCCTGCACCAGGAAACCAAATGCAAGTAACAAATTGTGCTGAATGCTCAACTAAGTACCTAACAATACAATAATATTTCATAGGCAATGAAACGAAACATACAGAGAAAACTGAGCAAACAAAATTTTCCTCCACAAACAAATATCTCCAGAACCAGTTTAAATTACAGAAACCTACAATGTAATGATTTTCGAGTCCCTTCCTTTTCTTAGAACGAAACAATTGTATTCTATAAAAGTTAAAATTGCATCGAATTCTACCATAATTAAACGATACGAAAAAATTATAACCCTAAACAGAGATTTCATCGACAAACAAAGAAACACCACACAAAGAGAATAGAGGATTAGGAACTGCACCTGAGAACGATTCCGATACGGATCGCCTGAAGCAGAATGGGTGTAAGAGAAAGGAGCTCGGTTCTCGCACTGTCTCTCGATTTCTCTCTTTCGCGGCTGAGCTAAGGTCTTTGTTTTTAAAGCGTCTAAACCTAGATCCAACGGCTATTAAAGAAGTAAGTTTAGATCCTACAGCTCGTGTAAGGTGGCGGTAATGAATGGTTGACGTGGAGTAAAGTCTTATATCTAACGGTCAATATCCAAAGGACGAAATGATCTGGGCTCAGCCGTTGGGCTTACTTTAGATATAATACCTACCCATTATTCATAATTAATTTACTTTTAACTTTCTATTTAATAATTTATAATTAAGTTATTCTTAAAACAAACACATGAAATATGGAAAAATTTCTTATGAATATAAGCTGATGAAAATATTTGGATGTAATGAATTTTGGAGACACGATCAAAGAAGAAAAGTAAGAATTTAATCAAAATAGTACAAAGGCAATAAATTTTTCTATTGAATATTTGATAATTAAATATCTGTTTATTCTTTGAAATGATTTGAAAGATAGGTACAATTATCAAAGGCTCATCATGGATGGATGTATTTATTGTGACAAAATTTGTCAAACTGTAAGTGATTATAATTCTGCAGTATTAAAGTAATTATTTTATTATTATAATTTTCGCTATATATTAATATATATTATCCATATGGATTATTTTATTATTGTTATATATTGTTCATATGGTATAAATTTCATGAATTGATTTTTTATAAATATAATTAAGATACTATTGTTATTATATTTGGAGCTATATTAGCCCTTGATCTAGATTATCAATGATATTTATACCTCGAATATGCTTCTGAAGTAGTAATATCGAGAGAAAAAGTTTTACAATAAACTTTGAATTTATTCATGTTCTTTTATTATTGAGCAAAGTATTGAGCTCCCAATTAATATTATGAGGCTTTTCCAATTGGATTTTCTTCATTTCTTAAAGTGAATGGAATTAAAAATAATATTAGACATAGGAGTGGTGAAATCCACTTAACTAGATTTGATGTATTCTCTGAAGTGAATGCAATAATATATAATATTGGGTGTGGACATAAATAATGAAAAAGATATACTTATCGTGAGAATATCAATAAGATCATAATTGATATGATGATCTTAACAATTATGGTGGTCACATAATTAAGAATAAATTTTACCATCAGAAGTGGTACAAATAAATGTGGCATGTATGAATATTAGTCATGTACTTATGGTACACCAAAATATTGAAAGACAAATTAGGCTTTGGTAGTAAAAAAAAGATTTAAATGCTCCATAAGAGAAAGTATTACTACCTAGAAAAATGTGTATAATGTATTATTCCAAAAATATTCATTATAATGCATATCGTATAGAGATAATGATTGAAATAAATATGATTGTAAACTGAAAGTTTACAAATAAAAGTACTTTATTATTTGACATGATCGGTTGGACCATCCCAATCAATAATGATGAGTAAAGGAAAGTTTAATCCTTATATGGATATTTATTGAAGAACTAGAAGTTTCTTCAAATCTAGAGAATTTTTCATGCTTAGTTCGTTCTCAAAGTAAATTAATTATTGAGCAATCACCAAGAGTTCAAATTGAACTGTTTGTATTCTCTGGAATGTATAAAAGGAAATTGTATATGAATTCTTTTGGATATATTATAAAGCATCCAAAAGATAATTACATAATTATTATTAACTTGCAACTTGAAGTTTGTAAAGTTTATTATCAATATGCAACCAGAAGTTTGTATGATTATTTGCGCAAATAATTTGATTAAGAATACAATTTCCAAATTATGCTATTTAAGCTTGAGAATGATGGTGAATTTACACATCAGGCCTTTAATGTCTATTGCATGTGTTAATTGAAATAATTATAAGGCAATCCGTTATTGCTTTTATTTATGCTCAAGATAATTTAGTATAATCATTTGTTAAATAATTGCAATTAATTGAAAGATTATTATGAGAACAATGATTCCTACTTTTTAGAGGGACGTGCTAATAAATTTAATAGTACTTATTCGCATCAAGCCAGATAAGTTATTGTAAGTTCTCCTCTTTATAATTGGTTTTAGATCAAGAACCAAATATTATCCATCGAGAAATTTTAAATGTGCGGTATATCTTCTAATTGCTCCACCATAACACACTAAGTTGGGCTCTCAAAAGGAGGTTGAAAATATATGTCGAGAATAATCTATGATTAAATATTTAGAATTTTCAAATTAGAAAGTTATATATGCTAAATTTGCTAATTGTTATGGATCCTGACATAAGGGGGGAGAAAATAAGCAGCTAGAAGAATAAATTAGTGAGAAAAGAATTATCGTTATTATATTTTGATCCTCATACAAGGCAATGTAGCAAGATTTTGCAAATTAGTTGCTAGAGATATTTACTGATCCAAAAGGAGATAATTAAATCTCACATACTAGCTGCAAATTGCTCCTATTATAATTGAAGTCCCTGAAAGACAAATTGCCTATGTTAATGAATCTACGGCATGCCTAGAGCATGGTAGATTAGTTCCAAAGATGAAAGAAAAGAAGCAAATATTTAAGATGGTCAAGTTCTAGAAAAATAAAATTTAAAAGAGATCTTAGACATAACTAATAAATTTCTCGAAGAAACTCAAGTGCCTGAAATGAATGAAAATTATGAGATCTCTATAAATTATATCATGTCAGAGTAAGATGGAACTAATATAAAAGAAATATCAACAATATTTTATAGCATTTGAAATTGTGAAAAATGATGAGGATCTTGAGTTTAGTCTATTGGAAAATATAGACATAAAAAATGATTGGCCAAAATAGAATGACGCATGTGGCATTTAATTTACTTCAAAAGTAAATTCTAAAATTTTAGTATGGGTATGAAGAGATGTCAAGCTAGTAGACTACAAATATGTATTTATGCGAAATTGTTATGGGGTCATGAGATATAAAGCAAACTTGTTGCACAATTTTTTCGCAAGTAACTGGCATTGATTATGAAGATAAATACCCTTATATGGTGGTTGCAATTATTTGATTAATTTGGCAAATTATGAAAATTCAAAATGTGTCTAATAAGTTAATAGTTGCCTATTGATATGCTAACTTGATGGAGATATCTATGTAAAAATCCCTGAAGGATTTTTGTTGCTTGAAGCATAAAGTTAAATTCTCGAGAAATTTATTCAACTAATATTATAGAACTCTATATAGATTGCGGGATTATGATATCCATGAAATATGAAAAAAACTACTTGAAGCAAGCAAATCGAGACCCCAATAAATATATCCAAGATTTCTATATGGATTAAAGAAATCTCAGTACCTATGATATAATTGCCTTAATGATATTTATGGCCAAGAAAATATTATATCATTTTTTTATAATATTTATTATTGAAAGTATACTCTTGATATTTACTTTGTATACTATCATGAGTAAGGTGATCTCTTGATTAGTGAATATCTATTGAAAGGATATTGATATATGTTCATAGAGATATTTGAATATGAAATTGT